>JARYGA010032779.1:0-35775 GCA_030545235.1 Helianthus tuberosus | reverse complement strand
CGGTAGAAACAGTGAAAATTTTGTTAGACGTGAAACTTGTTTGTCGAGCATGAAATTTGATACATATATGATATTTTATGTATAATTGCTTTAAAAATGACAAAATAGATAAGTTAGCAATATTTCACGTGTTTCGGTGTTAAAATATATGAACGTTTATGTATATATATTACGACGCGCAAATCGTAGATATATTGCGTATAAACGAGAAAGTTAACGGATTTACACAATAATGGTCACCAATAAAATCGTTCAAGTCGCAAAATTATAAAAAAATATATATATGCACTCATGTATATATTAACGTGCCAACATAATAAAAAATAATAACTTTTCGAGAAAATTCCAAAGTTATGTGATAATTCTAAGAAACGGAGAAACTTAGGATTTTTGTGTTATGTATATTGATTTAGAACCGTTCCTATATTAGGACGTGTAGAAAAAAAATATCTGGGACTGCGCTATTAAAATACGCACCCAAAGGTGAGTGTCACTAAACCCCTCTTTTTACTGCTTTGTATATATTTTGGGGGTAGAACACGTCAATACAAGGGTTTAATAAAGTTTTCGAAATAAAACATACCTTTTAATATAAAATTTATATTTTTGTTGAAAATATATGAAATTTGATATGTCATACGTTTCGAAGTAAAACATTTTTGATGAATGAATATTGAAAGTATGGTATTTCCTAAGCGAAACATGATCGTATAGTTGGGGACGAATTCTGGACTGGGTCTCAAATGATGGAGTGTCAGGGGAATTCGTACAACGTCGTGTATTAAATTGTCATATTAGTAGGATATATATATTGTACGTGAGGCAGACATCATATTGTCCTTCAAGAGGACCCTGCGCACATGATGTCGTTTAATCATTTAAGTATTGCACGCGATGAATTGTTGGTAGATCTATCAGGTTGACACCCCCGTGGTGACCGGTCGCCCCGTGTCAAGTCAAACGACGAATTTAAATTCTGTTTATTGTCTAGCTTTGATTATCCCTGCATGGTTAATATATAGTTCGTATCGTCTAACTAACATACGAGTCTGAAAATTGACGCAATAATTTAATATACAAAACCTGGGCAATATATATATTAAAGTTTTCGGATTGATGAATCGACGGAAGACCCATGGATTTTATTAAGGAAGTAAAATGGACTTTCTAAAATTTATATGGATGTTTTTAAATAAACACCTAATCAGAAAGTTTTCCTTGGAATAAAATTGTTTGTAAGTGAATATGTGAACTCACCTTCCTTTGTGTTGACACTTGATTTTAACGTGTTCTAAAGGTACTTGAGTTCGGCTTCGGGAAATCATGGCGTATCTTGTGTTTGATGATGCATGTTGTTTTGTTTAAATATGTTGGACACCTTTTAAACTATCTGGGACGTTTGTAATAAGATCCGCGAGGATCAAAACAACTTAACTTATGTGGTTGTGTCGTGACCTTTAAAATGAAATGTTTAATACTTATGTTTTAAAATATGTCAAAATGTCCAACAAAAGAGTGCATCGTCCGACAAGGTATAAATGGGCACCAACTTCCGTCACCACTACGTTTAATATTCCGCTGGGATGTATTTTGGGGTGTGACACCAATAACGTATCATTAAGTGTTAGTAAGATGCTTAAGCCTACACCAACTCCTTTGAACACTAAACATGTCGTCGAATTGGCCAATGGTAGAAATATCGAGACTACTCACATCATTAACGATTGTAAACTTATATTATCGGGTCAGACTTTTTCCATCAATCTCTTTCCTATCATTCCTGGAAGCTTCGATGTTGTTATCGGGATGGATTGGTTATCCCAGCAGTGAGCGGAAATACTCTATCAAGAGAAGATTTTCCGCATTCCTCGTTCTATCGGTGAACCTCTTGTTATTCAAGGCGAAAAGAGTGGTGTTATTGTAGGCATCATCTCACTCTTGAAATCCCATAAGTGTTTACGAAAGGGGCATACCGCTATTTTAGCTCTCGTCACCGATACCCAAACGGAGGAAAAGAAGATTAAAGATATTCCTATCGAACGCGACTATCCCGAGGTATTTCCTAAAGGATTACCTAGCCTCCCGCCTCATCGACAAGTTGAATTTCAAATTGAGCTAACCCCTGGAGCGGCACTTATAGCCCGTCTACCTTACCGTTTAGCCCCAGCTGAACTAGAAGAGCTGTCTGCGCAACTACAGGAGCTACTAGATAAGGGTTTTATTCGTCCTAGCTCGTCACCCTGGGAGCCCCAGTATTATTCGTTAAGAAAAATGATGGCACCTTCCGTATGTGTATAGACTACCGCGAACTGAACGATGTAACTGTCAAGAATCGTTACCCACTCCCATGCACCGACGATCTATTCAACCAGCTGCAAGGGTCGAGTTACTATTCTAAGATCGATCTGAGATCGGGCTATCATCAGTTGAGAGTCCGATACAAAGACATCTCTACAACGACATTCAGGACTCGTTACGGCCATTTCGAGTTTCTTGTGATGCCCTTTGGAATGACTAATGCACCTGCGGTTTTCATGGATCTCATGAACCGAGTGTGTAAACCTTACCTTGATAAGTTTGTTATAGTGTTTATCGATGACATCCTGATTTACTCAAAGAGCCAAGAGGAACACGAGCAACACCTACGTCTTATTCTCGAACTTCTTCGAAACGAGCAACTCTATGCCAAATTCTCAAAATGCGACTTCTGGCTTCGTGAAGTCCATTTCCTCGGACATGTGGTCAATGAAGCTGGGATTCACGTTGATCCCGCTAAGATAGACTCTATTAGAACTGGCCTGTACCTAAAACTCCAACCGAAATCCGTCAATTCTTGGGTCTGGCGGGGTACTATCGTAGATTCATTGAAGGATTTTCAAAGATCGCTCAACCCCTCACCACTCTAACTCAAAAGGGTATCACCTACAAGTGGGGTGATGCTCAGGATTCCGCTTTCCAGCAACTGAAGGAAAAGCTGTGTAGTGCACTTATTCCTTCGTTACAAGAAGGCATCGATGACTTCATAGTCTATTGCGATGCGTCCGTTCAAGGACTTGTTTATGTGTTGATGCAACGTGAGAAAGTCATTGCTTACGCGACATGCCAACTCAAGATTCACGAAAAGAACTACACTACCCATGACTTAGAATTGGGAGTCGTAGTATTCGCACTCAACATATGGAGACATTACTTATACAGTACCAAATGCACGATTTACACCGATCACAAAAGTCTCCAGCACATATGTCACACCCCGATATTTCCACATATTAACGGTGGGCCCGGTGGGGAGTATCGTGACGTAGTTGATATCATCATAGTCAATATACACAATATAATAGCACACCAGAAGGCTTGGTGAATAATTACTATTACAAACCATAGTGTCCGAGTGTCCAAATAAAAGAATATACAGACTTGGTTGTAATAGAGATCCACAGGCGGATCATAAAAACAAAATACAAGAAACTGAAATAACAGACTCCATGCATCTAAGGATTTGCAAGATCCTCTTATATGACACCAAGTAGCTCCAGCCTAATTTCGTGAGGTACCTATCACTTAGTCTTTGGAAAATACGTCAGTTTACAATGGTAAATACAATTAACTGACTCATTTGAAAAGAGTTTATGAAAACTGATTTAGGCGCACAAGGCATAAACCATTTATACTTGGGACAATTATTTAAGATAATCTTGTATACAGTTTTACATGTTTGTCAAACATATGGGGCCGGTTTGGAAGCCGGTCATGATTAACCGAATCACCACTATAGAACCCACAAAGGAGTTATCCCCAACATGTGGGTTATTTAGCATTTGCATCTGTCAGGTGTATGCCTACACCCCGTGCATCGGTCGTGGTCATTTACAAATGAAATGAGCCAAGGATATCTAGGACACGGTCGTATTAACCCCCAATGTTTATGTTATCAAACAAAACAGATTAAAACGAGTTATGTAAATTTATTAATTACAATCCGATTAAATGATTTCATACCCGACCAAGCGGTATTATTATAATACCGTATCCCAAGCCCGTATAACGGAAAATAAGTTAAAAGTATTTACCTGAGCTAGATGTGTAAGGATGTAACTCAACCGTATATTCCTAAAGCCTTATGAAAATACCTTCTACCAAAGCTACTCAATCTGTATGGAAGGTTTATTAACCTATTAGGATACTAACGGGTCTTTATTTAAGTCAAAGATAGACCGGTTAGTTTGAAAGATACTTTACGGTTCTAAACGCTAGATTAAGCTGAGACCGGAATGGAATGTGATTTAGACCCAACAAGTTTGGATACTTGTATAATATGGGTAAACTAAACACATTCCAGATTTTGAAGATTTAATGGTAAGTTTAAACCCATTTCGGCTAATTTATGTAAACTAGTTACATAAACCGAACCGAGCGCATAAATGCATAACGGGTAACCAAATGAATTATATACAGGTCTCATATGTTATTATGCTTAGAATATGTTAACACATCAGTAGGATGTTAACATATATGCCCAAGAAGTAATTAAAACCAATTTAAGTCCGTAGGGGCATTTTGGTCATTTTAATGTTTATAAAAGAGATTTTATAGTAAACTAAGGTTCTGGTCTAAAACATTCAGTAAAAATATTTATTTTATTAAGTTACATCAGTAAGATATCATACATATGTGAGGTTTACCATTTATGGCCAAACTATGCCCCGAAAGGGTATTTTGGTCATTTCACATATGCTTATAAGGACATTTTTGCAAGTCTGAGTTCATAACTTATGCCTACTGTAATAATATTAAAATTTATTTAAAAATTCAGTAGGTAACAAGTCTTAGGTGTTAAATATGGTTTTAAACCATATTATACACCTAATTAGCGTAAAAATCGCTAATTGACGATAATTAAGATGTTTATAAAAATCTGAGATTTTGATCAGTCTCAAGTGTTCAAAATATTTTATTTAGTATATAATATCAGTAGGAAAAGGTTTGGCATTCAAATCATATGTTAATCTCATTTTATGCATGAAAAGGGTATTCTCGTCATTTACCGAATTATACAAGAACCCAATGATATGATCAGTTTATAATCTGACCAAAAATCTTAAAAATCCCTAAAACTAACATCTTAACAATAGGTAATGAGTTTTGGCTCAAAATCCATGTTTAAAAATTCCTTATGCAAGATAGCGTAATTTAATTAATAAAAAGTTTAAATTTACGATATCTTGCATAACTTTAGTTTGAGACCAGAAACTGATGTCAAATTTTAGGGACATACTTATATATCAGTAATAAAGGTTTTTGTCCTTTCACATTTTCAAAAATCTCGTTTATATGACAAAAGGGCAAAATGGGCATTTATAAGCATAATAACGAAACTTAGCATATAATTCAGAATACAAATGACCAGGTAATACAACCTCAGAGGGTTATACTACAACATAATATGGTCCTAATGGAAGCTTAAAACATGGAAGAATTAAGCTCAATCGGGTCAGAACTGAAAGTAAAAAAAAAAGTCAAGTTTTTGCGACTTTCGGTTGCGAACCGACCCTAAACTCAGAATTGTCGGGCTAAACCTGTTTGAACATGTTCTAATAATAATTACTAAGTTATTAGAGTGTTAAAATATAATTTACAACCTCTGTATTATTAGTTTTACTTATTATTTATAATTCTGTCCAGTTTGACTTTTTAACTAACTAGTTTGACCCGACAATTACCTAAGCTAACGAAATAATTAGGAGGTGCCCTTTTAAGGGTTAATCACCTACCTAACTATGGTCACATAACCACATTCATCTCGAACAGTGGCTGGACCATTTGAATTTAAACCGAAGGTCAAAGTCAAATTACGATAACTTTGACTTTTCGGTTTTTAAATTAAAAACTGAACTAAAGAGGGGGCTAAGACACTTACAAAGGGTCCTAGCAATCTTTTCTACAAGAACAAGCTCCCTTTTTGATCAGGAATCACCAGATGAGAGAGTAGAAATGATTCAAGTGATTTGTGCAAATGAACAAGGCAACATGAAGGCCTATATATACTTGAAGAACACAATCTAAGATCATCACAGGTGTTAAGGAATGATCCCAGATGTTTACATGTGTCCTAGTGGTAAATTAATACCATCAACAAGCTCCAGGTTTCGATTTGGAAGTGTTTAAGGCAGTAGAACAGGCTGTAACCAGCAGCTGTCTACATTTTACAGAACTGGGCGTCTCTCGCAGGCCGCGTAGGATCCAAAGGGGGTCAACGCGCCCCGCAACAACCTTGTTTTTAGGTTAAAAATGTTTCAAGTTTGGCAGATTCAGTCCCTGGTCCTTGGTAACTTTATTTAACTTCATTTTTGGCGTAAGAGGCCCTTGTAGTTAGTTTGTAGAGGATCATGGGAGTATAACTAAACTCCGTTAGGTCTGGTTTCGTTAAACGATCACCGTAAACATAAGTTTCTTAACATTGACACTTTTAACCCATAATCTTGAAAACTTGTATAACGATCTCGAAACCTCGTTAAATTGATATCACTTATTCTTGGGAGTATATTTGAATATTACGAAGCCCCGGGTTCGTTAAAAGGTCACTCAGAGGTAAGAATTAACATGTTGACACGTTTAACCCATGTAGTTTAAAATCTTTCGATTATTTTCACAAACAGCTTCTTACATCCAAATTATTACTCGTTTAAGAATATATTCTTCGTGTATGGTCATTCAGAGGCACAAGTTTGGCATGTTGACATTTTTAGTCCCTTCAGATACATATTTTCATCGTTTGTCAACTTTAGTCCTTTAAACTCAAACTTTCACATATTTAGAGCTTAGGACACGTGTCTTTACATAATTGGACACGTTTTTACGTGGTGTTACAACATACTTGACCAAATAGAGTTAAATACATGACAATGTTGATAGGTCAAACTCCTGAACGATTATGAGTGCGCAATCAAGTATCACCCAGGAAAGGCAAATGTCGTAGCCGATGCCCTCAGCTGAAAAGACATCAAACCTAAGCGTGTTCGTGCGCTACTGCTTACCATTCATTCGAACCTTCCTGAACAGATTCGAAACACTCAATTCGACACATTCGATGATTTCTAATGGTCCAATATACCTCGGGCTTAACTTGCCCTTCTTACCAAAACGCATCACACCCTTCCAGGGTGATACTTTTAGTAAGACTTTATCACCTACCTCAAACTTTAGAGGTTTTCGTCTCTTATCAGCATAAATTTTCTGCCTATCCCAGGCAGCTTTCAGGCGATCACGAATTTGGACAATCTTGTCCGTTGTTTCAAGGACTATATCAGGTCCTGATAACTGAGCTTCTCCTACTTCTGCCCAACAAATAGGCGTTCTGCATTTCCTTCCGTACAATGCCTCAAAAGGTGCAGCCTGAATGCTAGTATGGTAACTATTATTATAGGATAACTCGATCAACGGTAGATGGTCATCCCAGCTACCACCCAAATCAATGACGCATGCATGAAGCATGTCTTCCAAGGTTTGAATTGTACGCTCACTTTGTCCATCCGTTTGAGGATGGTAAGCAGTACTAAAATTCAAGCGAGTGCCTAATGATTGTTGGAAGCTTTTCCAAAAGTGAGAGGTGTATCTAGTATCTCTATCGGATATAATAGATACCGGCACTCCATGGAGAGATACAATCTCATCCACATATAACTGAGCTAGCTTGTCGGAGCTACGAGTCTCCTTGATGGGTAAGAAATGTGCTGACTTAGTCATTCTATCAACTATGACCCATATAGTATCATTTCCATGCCTTGTTTTAGGTAACTTGGTTATAAAATCCATGGTTACCATTTCCCACTTCCATGTGGGAAGTTCTGGCTGTTGTAGCAGACCTAACGGCTTTTGATGTTCAACTTTAATTTGAGCACATGTCAGACATTTAGCTGCATGTGTGGCTATAGATTTCTTCAAACCTATCCACCAATAATTGGCTTTCAAATCTTGATACATTTTGTCACCTCCTGGGTGAACTGAGTATTTGGAATTGTGAGCTTCCTGAAGGATTATATCTCGAAGTCCTCCATGAATAGGAACCCAGATTCTCCCATTCATTCTATGGATTCCATCCTTACCAGGTGCTAACTATTCAGCAGTTACACCTAACTTTTCACTTGAAAGGTTAGCTTCCAAATCAGCTTCGTTCTGAGTGACTAACAGCCTTTCATTCAGGCTATTCTTAAGTTTGATGCTTTTAGCATTAATCCTTATAGGTTTGACTCTTTCTTTTCGGCTTAGAGCATCAGCGACTACATTCGCTTTGCCAGGATGGTAGCGAATTTCACAAACGCAGTCATTTAGAGTCTCCATCCAACGGCGTTGTCTCATATTAAGCTCCTTTTGATTGAATAAGTGTTGGAGACTTTTGTAATCCGAAGATATCATACATTTAGTTCCATATAGATAATGTCTCCACAACTTTAGTACAAATACAACGACACCCAATTCCAAATCATGGGTGGTGTAATTCTTTTCGTGCACCTTTAGTTGTCGCGATGCATAGGCAATTACCTTGCCTCTTTGCATAAGTACACAACCCATACCGGTGTGTGATGCATCACAGTATACGATAAATTCTTCTATTCCTTCAGGCAATGTCAACACCGAAGCATTGCTCAATTTCTGTTTAAGAATCTCAAAATATTCTTGTTGTTTAGGACCCCAATCAAACTTTACATTCTTGCGGGTCAGAGTAGTCAATGGTGCAGCTATTCTTGAGAAGTTCTCAATGAATCTTCTATAGTAACCAGCTAATCCCAGAAAGCTATGAATTTCTGTTGGTGTCTTTGGTGCCTCCCAGTTCATGATGGCTTATATTTTGGCAGGATCTACTTGGATACCACGCTCACTCACAACATTTCCAAGGAATTGGACTTCGCGAAGCCAAAACTCACACTTAGAGAATTTAGCATACAACTTCTCTTTTTGTAGCAATCCTAAGATACATCGAAGGTGTTTCTCATGGTCAGCTTGACTACGAGAATAAATAAGTATGTCGTCTATAAAGATAATGACAAACTTATCTAAGTATGGCTTGCAGACTCGATTCATGAGATCCATGAATGCTGCAGGTGCGTTAGTGAGCCCGAAAGGCATCACTAAGAACTCGTAGTGGCCATACCTTGTTCTGAACGCTGTCTTAGGTACATCTTCTGTTCGAACCTTGAGTTGATGATATCCATATCTCAAATCGAGCTTCGAGAAGTAGCTTGCCCCTTAAAGTTGGTCGAATAAGTCATCGATCCTGGGTAATGGATAACGATTCTTGATCGTTACCTTGTTTAGCTCACGGTAATCAATGCATAGACGCATTGAACCATCCTTCTTCTTCACAAACAATATAGGAGCTCCCTAAGGCGAAGAGCTGGGTTGTATGAAACCCCTTTCCAATAAATCATCTAATTGAGTCCTCAGCTCTTTCATTTCTGTAGGCGCTAGACGGTAAGGAGCTCGTGCAATTGGTGCAGATCCTGGCAATTTGTCTATCCTGAATTCAACTTACCTCTCAGGAGGTAATCCAGGTAACTCATCAGGAAAGACATCAGGGTATTCCGAAATGATTGGAATATCTTCGATCTTGGACTTTGGGTCATTCACGGTCACTTGTGCCATGTAGATGACACATCCGTTCTTCAGACACTTCGATGCTTTAAGTATAGACACATTATCGGGCAAACCATATTGTGTGCATCTATGAATAGTGACCGACTCACCAGATGGGGTTTTGATGCTAACAAGCTTTTTATCACAGGCAATTTGGGCTTGGTTATGCGATAACCAATCCATGCCTAAAACTACATCAAACCCAGCTAATTTCATTGGAAAGAGGGATAGCGGGATAGAATGATTCTTAATGGATATAACGCATCCATCAAGAATAGTTGAAGCAGTTTCTAAGGTACCATCTGCGAGCTCTACCTCATATTTTATGTCTAGAGTTTTAATAGGCAGATTCAGTAATTTACTAAACTTATGGTCTACAAAAGACTTATCAGCACCTGAATCAAATAAAACTCTAGCATAAATATCATTAATGAAGAAGGTACCTATTATGACGTTATCGTCGTTCACCGCCTCCCATGCATTCATCTGAAAAAACCCTTGCATTGGTTTTCTTTGCCTCATCAGGCTTCTTAGCATTTTTAGGGCAATTAGTTTTGATGTGCCCTTTTTCATTGCAACCATAACAGGTTGCATCCTTCATCTTTCGGCACTCAACAGTCTTGTGCCCTTTCTTTTTGCAAATTCCACAAGGTTTGGCTTGTGGATCCTGGTTGCACTTTCCAAAGTGCCTCTTGTTACATGTTTTACATCTGGGCTTGTCATCCGACTGCCCCTTCTTGGAACCAAAGTTTCCTTTCTTCTTTTTGTTTGAGTGATGGGGCTGATCATCCTCCCTCTTTCTTTTCCCTTCCTCGGTGGTTTTCTTTGACTTACTCCTTACAACATCAAGAGTAAGTAACAAAGATAGATCTACAGCAGATCTGTATGTAGCAGGCTTAGAAGCCTTGACATTTCCTTTAATCTCAGGGGCTAATCCACCGATAAAACGCGCAATACGTTTGGGTTCTGGGGTGAACAGGTACATCACAAGTCTCGACATTGAGTTAAAACTGGTCACATAGGACCTACAATCCAAATCCTTCATCACCAGAGTGAGGAAGTCAGTCTCTATCCTTTCCACTTCATGCTGAGGACAGTATGTGTCCTCATAAGATCAACAAATTGATTCCAGGAAAGATTATACAGAGGAACCTTTCTTGTGGACTGTACCAAAGCTTTCCACCAAGTTAAGGCGTCACCTTTGAAGGATTGAGATACAAACTTAAAGACGTCCTCCTTTGCACACCCACTGATATCAATAACAGTTTCCATTTCATCTAACCACTTCATACAATCGATGGCCCCCTTTTCTCCCGTGAAGTCTCTTGGTTTACACGAGATGAAGTATTTATAAGTACAACCTTTGTTGTACTTTGGAGCCTGATTAACCACAATTTTCCTCTGTGGTTCACTCTTTTGATTGGATGAGTATCGAGACTCATCCTTCTTTAGTGTAAGTGAATGCGATAGGGGCTTTGATTGAGTCTTAGACCAAACATGACTCGGTTCTTTAAATATTTTATCCACAGCTTGAGCAACCGCTGTGTCAATCGTTGCTTGTAATTCAGCACCAGTAACATTTATCCTAGCATCATTATTGTTTCCTTCTACCAGATGACTGTTAACTTCGTCCGAGCCAGCCATGTTTTGATTACTAAAATCAAACAATAATGATTTATTTAGATTATATAATAAATCTTCGTATCCGATGAATAAATGGTCATGGTATTTAATAAACCATATAGACCATAAGTCAAATGATTTGCCTAGGCTACAAATGAACCATTATTGGCAACCAAGTAGGATATAATCCTTTACATTTATCAGACAGGGGACACAAGTCACAACTGTCAACGTCTTTAAGACATTTTCATATAGCACTAAAGGCTCGTCTCGAAGGACATTTAAATGGCATAAAATGCCTTGTCACTAGGACAATTCATGTATTATTAATGATCTCTTGGATCGATGATTTCAAGGGTCGAACATAGTTCATCGCCTTTTTGGACAAGAAGTTATAAAATATAACAATCTTTGTCAGAATCACTCATTAGCCCGAAGGCAGAACATTTCAACGGATGTTCTTTCAAGACATCATTCTTGATGTTGATAGCCATGATTCACATTGATCATAAAGGCCATGAGGGTGGCTTGGAAGAATCCAAGTACTTTTGGAAGCTAGTGTGGTCTCTCAATTCACACTGCCAGGAATGTTAACATGTTTTCAGATGTTAACAAGGAATTACTATCTTAAAAAGGTTGTACCATCATAGCCATTAATATTGGCTAGGTTATACCTTTAAAAATATCTTTTGGAATTGCTTTGGCAGATTAATTTAAAATTGAAACGATATTGGCAAGATGATGTAATAAAATACACATATAAAATTCTTTAAAAAAATTTCATTAAAATACTAAGCGATTACAAGATATGCCCTAAACGGGTCTTGAAATAACAAACTGTCCACGCAGGGACTACAGAAAATAAAATAAGTCCACGCAGGGACCAAATACAGAAATGAAATGTCCACACAGGGACTTGATTGCAATTACAATAAAAAAGAAAATAAAACAAACTTCTACTTCTTTTTGCCCTTTATGAGGCTCGTAAGACTTTTAAGAAATTTGTTATGCTTTTTATTGTTTTCGTCCGCTTTCTGTTCAACCTGGTCCAACCTCTGCAGGATTTGTTGAGTTTGAATTTGTGAAGGCGGAGGTTGCTGCTGGTAAGGAGGGTATTGAGCACAGGATACCCAGTTGGGTATACTGGAGGAAATGGTGAAGGATAAAGTGCATTAAATTGAACTGCCTCAAGATATGGATCTTGGGCAGGGGCTTGATATCCATAATCTGTAGGAGTTGGATATTCAAATGGGTTATACCCAGATGAAGCTGGGTAAGTTGGTATGTGGTTTTCAAAACCCACTGGCGTTGGCGGTGGTGCAAAAGTAACTGGCAGGGGATCATCTTCCGGCACCGCATGTGAAGGTCCACCCATTTGTGGATCTTCGGGGATAGGATGGTATGTGCTTGAAGCTTGAGGGGAACTAAATCTTGGTCCCCCTTGCGCGGACATCCGTGCATTCCTCCTTCGCCTAGGTGGCTCAGGAGGTGGTTGTGGTGGTTCCTCAACGGGCAAAGGCGGTGGAGTAACCGCTTGAAGATACGGTTCCTCCAATGGAGGTTATGGAGGAGAGTTATAAAAGAAGGGGTATATTCCCATTGGTACATGTTCCACCTTTCGGCCCATGAGTCGGGGCCTTGGTATGGCGATCCTTGATAAGGAGAACCGCTGGAGATACTGATGGGGTGAGTTGGTGTCCCAGTTGGCGGCTCTGGGCAGGATCATCATCCATCTCCATATCTTGGGAGAAGTGGACCTCGGGCCCTAAAGGATTATAACCTAGTGGTTCGTTAATATAATCGTTTGGGTTAAATTAGGCTGGGGAATATGTCGAGTCAGAATGGTGAAAAGAATGAGAGTGTAAAGAGTGGTATGAATGATGTGAATGGTGTGAATGTTGGGAATGGTGAGAATGTTGGGGCTCGTCTTGAATAGGTGGCCCAAGAAGGGTGAAACGATGGTGAAGAACTTAACGAGACCGAGTGTCTCGCAGGCTCGAATGAATGTCTCCAATTGTCTCGCGAATCGGAGCTAGTAAAAGACACTGATGGAGTGTGGCTATGAGAGGGTCCAGCATTGCTAGATGGTCCTCCTCTCATAGGACCTTTGTCACACCCCGACCACGTGTAACATACAAAACGTGGCGGAAAACGTCGGGGAGTGTTGTAACAGAATTAATTGTTTCATAACCATGGCATACAAAGTAGTATTTTATTTATCAACATAAGTGTTACATTGTTTTAAACAGGAATCAAAAGAGTTTATAACATAATTAAACAAGTCTATCTCCATTTTTAGTCTCTAAGGCACAGGTCCGCCTTAGTGTCCTGATCAACATCCTACGGAAAAGCTCCTGAAAACACATGTGAAAATAGGTACGTCAGCATAAAAATGCCTGTGAGATACATAGGTTTTGTGAAAATAGGATTCATGACTTGAGTTTAAGAAAATGTTTAGTCATGAACCTTGTAATTTGCTTTGTCTTGTAAATCATTTGAAAAACGATAAGATCAGTTGATATGTATAAATAAATGTAAGGTTAAATGAATAACCATTTAAAATGAGTTGTATAAAATAAACTGTTTTGTAAAACAATGTCTTGAGAAAAGTATGTTATTTGTATAAAATGTAATATGTCTATATTGAAATGATTTAAATAACGTTACGATATGTAATATTATACAAACACTTATATATAGGAAGTACCAGCGGCGTATCCACCATGTTTGTATCATATTACACACGCCTCGTTACTCAAATCACTTACCCAAACAACCACCAATGTAACTTGTTCATGTACAAATCAATTGTCAAGTGTTATTGTGTAAACCATATCAAAATGTCTATGTCCAATGTAAACCACCAAATGTGTATAACAATGTCAAAATGTTTATGTTCAATGTAGATCATGTAATGTGTAACCAAATGTCATGTATGGTAAGTGAAATATGTCAACTAAACCATATGTAAAATGCACAAAAACAAGGTATTGAAGTAAAACATAGTTTAAATCAAAGTTATGTTTTGTGTAACAAATGCATGCTATACTGATACAAACATTTATGCGGTATTGTGAAAATGCATACATCCAAGCCTTGAGACTGTGGCGATAAACCCTTAAACAAATTAAAGGTTTATCTAAGTTATGTATATCGAATTCGGTCATTCCTTCCAATCCAAACAAACCCAGGATTTCAGGAACGGGAGTTGTCAATTCCTATGGTACCATTACCTACTAACGAACGGCGTAGCTAATGTTAATGAATGTATTGTTCCATTGTAAACAACCCAAATGTCATACCAAAATGTAAACATGTGATGAAAACAACTGTACTAAGTATGTAACAAAAGGACATACATAGCATGTGACGTGAAACAAATGTACTAAGTATGCACACAAAGGACATACATAGCATGAAATGTAATGTAAAAGAATGTACTAAGTACGCACACAATGGGCATACATAGCATGAAATGTAATGTAAAACATGTACTATAATGTACTAACGAACATAGCAGGTATATGATGTGAAACATGGAAAGCATGAAAGTAACAAGTAGGCACATGTGTTTCACCCCAAAACAGTTTGGAAAACAGTAAAAGAGGGGTCTATGTACTCACTTGAGATTGCTCAGAAGTCCTAAGATAACCACCAAGCAATGCTAGAGATCACGGAATCAAACGGCACCTAATATAGGTAACTATGTTAATAAACCGGACCTATATCGAAAGATCGGGTAGCATGAGGGTTTGTAAACCAAATGAGTGTAGGAACTCCTGTAATATGGTTTAACAAAGCCTACATACTAAATGAAACCTAACATAATTGTTTACGACCCATTACGACCCGTTTAGGTAGCTTATGCTACTTTAACGCGTCGTTCGCGTGAAACGCGTTCGGAACGTCTAACTAGTCCTATGACAAGTGTTATATGCCTAAACATGTTACATAATAAGTTATGTGACAAAATTTTAGGTTACATATGCTTAATTACCAATTATACATGAAAAGGGTATTCTGGTAATTTACCTAAGGCATGTAAACTACCTATCATTCAACTACTTAACCAAGCGACCATAAGGTATAACCTCGGAAGGTTATTCCCTATATACTATGGTCACCTAATGTATTTGGTCGGATCCTAATGATCGACCAAATGGGTCGGGTTCGAAGGTATAAGCGATTTATTAGATCGCTTACCCTACGACCCTAGACAACGTGGTAATCAGTAGGCATAGTCCCAAGGGACTATGACCATCGTGATTACAATCACGTTGCGAAGTTCAAATGAACTTCGCATTGACCATAAACTGGTCAACGCAGAAAGTCAAACAAAGTTTGACTTTCAGACTCGAAAAGACTCGAAAAGCAATAAAAGAACGAAAGAATACTTACGAAGGGTCCCCGAATGCTAATCTCGATCCAAGAATCTCAGGTATGAAACAATGGTTTCAACTTAGAGTTTCTCAAATCAAAATTCTTGTGGGTTTAGCAATGGATGGGGTTGGGAATTTATAGTTTTTCCCGAACCGTTAGGATCGTTTCTTGGAAAAGGGGGCACGATCTAAGCCGCACACTTGTTGGAAAGTTGTGGTGGCTCATTTGGCACTCACCATAGGGTTTTGACAAGTGGCCTTGCCCTTTGGGGAGTTGAGGGGCTGAATACAGCTGGTTAAACACTGAATCTGGTCCAGAAGGGGGCTCGCGTGACGCTAAGGCCCCTCGCGTCACGCCTAGCCCCTGTTTTGCCAGATTTTGCAGAAATGGTCCCTGCACATTAATTCGTTGCGTAACGGCACTTCTAACACCCGTCAATCCCAATTTCAAGCTCCAAAATGATGTTAATACATAGGGAACATGAAATATGCTTGAAAATATCTCGGATGTCGGTTCGTTTGGCCGTACGATTGCGATGTTCGCTTAATTACGACGGAATGCGCATAAGCGCGAAAAACGATCCAAATGACGCGACGAATGGATTTTTCTTATGCCAAACACTAAAATAAAATATTTTAGTGCTTACATAAATTTTTGGATGTCCGGATGCATTCAGAACGTGAGTTATGCGAGAAAATGCAAACTTGTGCACTTTTTGACGCTTTTAGTCCCTGAATGAGCCAAAAGTTTATTTTAGCACACCGAATCCCTCAAAGCCTATTTCTAAGCTATATAAAGGATATTTAAGGTGTGTTTAACTTATGGTCATGTTCCGGAATGTCTGTTACAGTTCCAATTGGCATACTTTCATAGTTTGTCAAGTTTAGTCCCTGTAGGCGAATTAACTTGTTTTTGCCATACCAAAGCCTTCAAAACTTATTTCTATGTTATGTAAAGGTTATTTAAGGTATGTTAAGTATATGTTGATGTTCCGGAGTATTTTCCGCGTTAAACTGAGTACGTTTACGCACCAGTTTGCGTATAACTCTCCAGAAAGTGATATAGAGTTTGAAACTGGACAAAAGTCAAAACATGAAAAATGTAAAACACAACCAAACAAACATTGGGATTAAATAACATTGTTTTATTGATAATAGAACTGTTCATAATGATTACAAGCACAGATGTTACAGTCTCCCCTACTTGTGGAAATTTCGTCCTGAAATTTATTTAGAGGAAACTCGTGGAAAAAGATGTGGATATTTCGCCTTCATTTGATCTTCGCGTTCCCAAGTAAACTCGGGTCCACGTTTAGCTTCCCAGCGAACTTTGACCAAAGGAATGCGCTTGCGTTTGAGCCACTTGACTTCACGTTCCATGATTTCCACTGGCTTCTCAACAAATTTCAGTGTTTTGCCAACACGAATTTCGTCAAGCGGTATGTGGAGGTTCTCATCAGCTAAACACCTCTTGAGATTGGACACGTGAAAAGTTGGATGAACATTTCCAAGTTCAGGAGGTAACTCAAGTCTGTAGGCTACCTTTCCGATTCTTTCGACGATCTTGAATGGTCCAACGTATCTAGGTGCAAGTTTTCCTTTCTTTCCAAATCTAATCACACCTTTCCAAGGTGAGACCTTAAGTAATACTCGATCACCGACTTGAAATTCCAAGGGTTTGCGTTTTGGGTCCGCGTAACTCTTTTGACGGCTTCTAGCTGTCTGAAGGTTATCACGTACTTTCTTAATCTTGTCAGTTGTCTCTAAAATGAGGGCAGGTCCAGTAAGTTGAGCCTCGCCGATCTCATTCTAGCAGACTGGTGAACGACATTTTCGACCATAGAGAGCCTCGAAAGGAGCCATTTTGATGCTAGTGTGATAACTGTTGTTGTAGGAGAATTCAATCAACTGAAGATGTGAATCCCAACTACCACCAAAATCGATCACACAAGCTCTAAGCATATCCTCCAGAGTCTGGATTGTTCTTTCAGATTGACCATCCGTCTGCGGATGATAAGCTGTGCTCAGATTAAGTTGGGTCCCCATAGCAGATTGCATGGTTCTCCAAAAATGAGAAGTGAAACGAGCATCTCTGTCAGAAATGATGTTCAAAGGAACACCATGTCGAGTTACAATTTCATCCACATAGATTTTAGCAAGTCTGTCAGCAGGAAAATCCTCACGGATTGGCAAGAAATGCGCTGACTTTGTAAGATGATCAATGACTACCCAGATGGCATCATGACCTTTCTTTGTGCGTGGAAGTTTGGTAACAAGATCCATAGTAATGTTTTCCCATTTCCAAACTGGGATCTCTGGTTGCACCAATAAACCCGAAGGACGTTGATGTTCAGCCTTAACTTTGAGACAAGTAAGGCATTTTGATACATATAAGGCAATGTCTTTCTTCATACCAGGCCACCAATAGTGAATACGAAGATCCTTATACATCTTATCTGAGCCCGGATGAATAGAATAACGAGACTTATGGGCTTCATCCATAAGCAAGGTACGAAGATCATCCTGGCTTGGGACCCACAAACGGTCCATGAAGTAATACGATCCATTGTCCTTCAGTTCCAGATCAGGTGTTATGTGATAGGGAAATTCCTTATCCATCAAACCTTGTGAAACACAAGATTGTTGAGCCTGAGAAATGCGTGCTTGGATATTGGATCGAGCTTGAATAACAGATTGAACACGAACACAATAAAGCTTAGTACGTTCCTTGCGACTCAAAGCATCGGCTACGACATTCGCCTTACCAGGATGGTAGCGAATTTCGCAGTCATAGTCGTTTAGGAGCTCAACCCAACGTCGTTGCCTCATGTTGAGTTCTTTCTGGTTGAAGATATGCTGAAGACTTTTGTGGTCCGTGAAAACCACACATTTTGTACCGTACAAATAGTGTCTCCAGATCTTTAGAGCGAAAACAACTGCACCCAACTCAAGATCATGAGTGGTGTAGTTTTTCTCATGTATCTTCAACTGCCTCGATGCGTATGCTATGACTTTGTTCCTTTGCATTAGGACACAGCCAAGACCCAATTTAGATGCATTGCAATAAACGACGAAATCATCATTTCCCTCAGGCAAAGTTAGAACAGGCGCGTCACAAAGTTTCTGCTTCAAGTATTGAAAAGCTTCCTCTTGCTTGAATCCCCAATCAAAGGGTTTGTTCTTCTGAGTTAGAGCAGTTAGAGGAACTGCAATCTTTGAGAAGTTTTCAATGAAGCGGCGGTAATAACCCGCCAGACCAAGAAAAGAACGAACTTCAATAGGAGTAGTAGGCGTATCCCAATCCTTAATCGCACTGATCTTGGAGGGATCTACATGAATACCTTGTTCATTGATAATATGTCCTAAAAATTGAACTTCTTTAAGCCAAAATTCACACTTGGAGAATTTGGCGAAAAGTTGCTCTTTCTTTAGGAGTTCCAAGGTAAGACGAAGATGTTGCTCGTGATCAGCTCGCGTCTTAGAATAAATCAAGATGTCGTCAATAAAAACAATGACGAACTGATCCAAATAAGGTTTGCAGACCCTATTCATTAAGTCCATGAAAACAGCAGGAGCATTAGTCAAACCGAATGGCATGACTGTGAATTCATAATGCCCATAACGAGTACGGAACGCCGTCTTGGGAATATCTTCTTCATGCACACGAAGTTGATGATACCCGGAACGCAGATCAATCTTCGAAAAATAAGAAGCGCCCTGCAGCTGATCAAAGAGGTCGTCTATGCGAGGTAGGGGATATCGATTCTTGATGGTAAGCTTGTTAAGCTCACGATAATCGATACACATCCTAAAAGATCCATCCTTCTTCTTGACAAAAAGAACGGGAGCACCCCAAGGTGAAAAGCTAGGACGTATAAAACCTTTGTCAGAGAGCTCCTGAAGCTGCTTAGACAACTCTTGCATCTCAGATGGTGCAAGACGATATGGAGCTCTGGCAATGGGATTTGCACCAGGTACGAGATCAATGCAGAACTCGACTTGGCGTGCTGGAGGTAGACCAGGTAACTCTTCAGGGAAAAATTCAGAATAATCCCGAACGACAGGAATATCTGAAATTGACTTACCCTTGCCTTTATCTGCTGTAACATGTGCTAAGAAGGCCTCATAATTCTTTCGCAGATACTTCCGAGCTTTAAAACAAGACATGAGTTTGAGACCACCGGCAGGTTTCTCACCTTGAACCTGTAGGATCTCGCCTGTCGAAAGCGGCACACGAACGATCTTCTCGAAACAAACCACCTCTGCGTGATGCTTGGATAACCAATCCATTCCCACAATAACGTCGAAGCTTCCAAGTTGCATAGGCGTGAGGTCGATAGGAAAAAGATGGTCGTTAAGATTTAACTGGCAGTTGTGAAGAACAGAATCAAGAATAATGGGTTCACCACTAGCAACCTCTACTGTCAAAGGTTTTCCTAGTTTCGTTCTAGACACGCGAAGCATTGGCTCAAAAGACAATGACACAAAACTCTTGTCGGCACCAGTATCAAAAAGAACAGATGCAGGCTGATTATTAATAAAGAACGTACCGTTCACCACATTATCGTCCGCCTGCGCCTCTTGGGCATTCAAGTTAAAAGCTCGCCCTCGATCCTGAGCCTGATTCTGGTTTGGATTCTGATTCTGGTTAGCCAGCCTTGGGCACCGATTTCTGTAATGGGTCAGATCCCCACAGTTATAACAAGCACCTGGTGGGTAGGGTGGTCGTGCAGCTTGACCCTGTTGCTGAGCAGGAGGCTGAGCAACTTGTTGAGCCGGGTTCTGAACTGCCCGATTCTGAGCAAACCGACAAACATCGACAAGATGACCTGACTTCCCACAGTTAGTACAGAAACGACACTGATGTTGTGGCTGATGGTGACTGTTGCATCTATTGCACAAAGGTGCATTCCCTGAATAGGGCTTCTTCGCGGGAGGCTGTACGGGTTGGTTGGGAGCTGCCTGGTTAGCTTGGGCAGTGACAGCATAGTTTTGGGAAGCCTTACGCTTCCTTGACCCTCTCGAAGAACCAGAATTCTTTCCATTCTTGTTTTGACCTTTCTTGCTATCTTCCTTGTCAGCCGACTGTTTCTTGCCCTTGTCACCCTTCCTGTGTAATTTATTCTTCCGAATCTGCGACTCAGTCAATGTTGCTGATAACTCGATCACCTGACGGAGTGTGGCAGGGTTACTACCAGTAATGATGTCTTGCACTGAGTCAGGTAGGCCGTCGATATATCTTTCGATAGCCTTGTTGAGTGGGGTGACCATCGTTGGGCAAAGCAGACTCAACTCCTCAAACCTATCAGTATATGCCCTGTGCTCGCCACTATCTTGCTTCAAGTCATCAAACTCTTTCTCCAACGCTCGCTGTTCATGGCGAGGACAGAATTCCCTCATCATAAGGGCCCTAAGTTCAGCCCAGGTTTGTGCTAGAGCAACTTCTGCACCTCGGTCTCTCATAACCCCGTTCCACCATGTGAGAGCCCTCTTTTGAAACACGCTCGAAGAAAACTCGACCTTGCGATTATCCGGACACTACACGTGGCGGAAAGTATTCTCAATGCTCTCGAACCATTGAAGAAGCCAGTCGCTCCTTCAGAACCACTAAACTTGAGTGGTTTAGCCGAGTTAAAATCCTTGTATTTGCATGGAGCATTGTTGTTGTTGTTGGCTTGGTGCCATTGAGCAAAGAGATTTGGGAATTGAGCTGCCATCTGCTGCGCAATGATTTCTGCCAGTTCGGCAGTCGCTATCTGGTTTTCGCGTCGAGGAGGCATTCTAAAAGAGGAAAACATGAAAGGAAACGAGTGAGATGATTAGATGAAAAGAATGAGATGAAACAAAATTAACAAACGCAAAGATGGTGGTCATTTGTCCGCATTACTAAGCAAACAAACGATGCACAGTGACTAATCAAAGTAAATGGATAAAAAATAATGTATCACGAAGACATGCCCGCCTATAAGTGAACACTCATCCCAAGAATTCCCAGGTAAGCACAACTGGTCTCGCGTCTGATGAGATATATACGAAGTGCTTGCCTAGACAGAAAACCCAGAATACAGGCATTCACTCTTCCAGTTTTGCACGTGTTCACATTATTTAAAACCCAAAACTTTGACGAGATTTTGAAAATTTGAAGGCACAAGGCCAAAAACCAAACTGGAAGGGTTCAAAACCTTACAATAGAGGGTTCAAAACCTTGTAATAAATCATCCAAAAACAGATGATTGTTTTTCAAAAATCGTTTCGGAAAATATTGGGTTCTTGTTTTGATAATCACCTAAGGATAGGTGATGTGCATGTTTTAAGATCTAAACACAAGATAACTTGTGTTAGGGTCCTAGAAAGGTTATAGTCTAGGTCAAAGCATTACTAATAACCTAATTCCCTATAACCATTGGCTCTGATACCAACTCTTCTGTCACACCCCGACCACGTGTAACATACAAAACGTGGCGGAAAACGTCGGGGAGTGTTGTAACAGAATTAATTGTTTCATAACCATGGCATACAAAGTAGTATTTTATTTATCAACATAAGTGTTACATTGTTTTAAACAGGAATCAAAAGAGTTTATAACATAATTAAACAAGTCTATCTCCATTTTTAGTCTCTAAGGCACAGGTCCGCCCTAGTGTCCTGATCAACATCCTACGGAAAAGCTCCTGAAAACACATGTGAAAATAGGTACGTCAGCATAAAAATGCCTGTGAGATACATAGGTTTTGTGAAAATAGGATTCATGACTTGAGTTTAAGAAAATGTTTAGTCATGAACCTTGTAATTTGCTTTGTCTTGTAAATCATTTGAAAAACGATAAGATCAGTTGATATGTATAAATAAATGTAAGGTTAAATGAATAACCATTTAAAATGAGTTGTATAAAATAAACTGTTTTGTAAAACAATGTCTTGAGAAAAGTATGTTATTTGTATAAAATGTAATATGTCTATACTGAAATGATTTAAATAACGTTACGATATGTAATATTATACAAACACTTATATATAGGAAGTACCAGCGGCGTATCCACCATGTTTGTATCATATTACACACGCCTCGTTACTCAAATCACTTACCCAAACAACCACCAATGTAACTTGTTCATGTACAAATCAATTGTCAAGTGTTATTGTATAAACCATATCAAAATGTCTATGTCCAATGTAAACCACCAAATGTGTATAACAATGTCAAAATGTTTATGTTCAATGTAGATCATGTAATGTGTAACCAAATGTCATGTATGGTAAGTGAAATATGTCAACTAAACCATATGTAAAATGCACAAAAACAAGGTATTGAAGTAAAACATAGTTTAAATCAAAGTTATGTTTTGTGTAACAAATGCATGCTATACTGATACAAACATTTATGCGGTATTGTGAAAATGCATACATCCAAGCCTTGAGACTGTGGCGATAAACCCTTAAACAAATTAAAGGTTTATCTAAGTTATGTATATCGAATTCGGTCATTCCTTCCAATCCAAACAAACCCAGGATTTCAGGAACGGGAGTTGTCAATTCCTATGGTACCACTACCTACTAACGAACGGCGTAGCTAATGTTAATGAATGTATTGTTCCATTGTAAACAACCCAAATGTCATACCAAAATGTAAACATGTGATGAAAACAACTGTACTAAGTATGTAACAAATGGACATACATAGCATGTGACGTGAAACAAATGTACTAAGTATGCACACAATGGACATACATAGCATGAAATGTAATGTAAAAGAATGTACTAAGTACGCACACAATGGGCATACATAGCATGAAATTTAATGTAAAACATGTACTATAATGTACTAACGAACATAGCAGGTATATGATGTGAAACATGGAAAGCATGAAAGTAACAAGTAGGTATATGTGTTTCACCCCAAAACAGTTTGGAAAACAGTAAAAGAGGGGTCTATGTACTCACTTGAGATTGCTCAGAAGTCCTAAGATAACCACCAAGCAATGCTAGAGATCACGGAATCAACCGGCACCTAATATAGGTAACTATGTTAATAAACCGGACCTATATCGGAAGATCGGGTAGCATGAGGGTTTGTAAACCAAATGAGTGTAGGAACTCATGTAATATGGTTTAACAAAGCCTACATACTAAATGAAACCTAACATAATTGTTTACGACCCATTACGACCCGTTTAGGTAGCTTATGCTACTTTAACGCGTCGTTCGCGTGAAACGCGTTTGGAACGTCTAACTAGTCCTATGACAAGTGTTATATGCCTAAACATGTTACATAATCAGTTATGTGACAAAAGTTTAGGTTACATATGCTTAATTACCAATTATACATGAAAAGGGTATTCTGGTAATTTACCTAAGGCATATAAACTACCTATCATTCAACTACTTAACGAAGCGACCATAAGGTATAACCTCGGAAGGTTATTCCCTATATACTATGGTCACCTAATGTATTTGGTCGGATCCTAATGATCGACCAAATGGGTCTGGTTCGAAGGTATAAGCGATTTATTAGATCGCTTACCCTACGACCCTAGACAACGTGGTAATCAGTAGGCATAGTCCCAAGGAACTATGACCATCGTGATTACAATCACGTTGCGAAGTTCAAATGAACTTCGCATTGACCATAAACTGGTCAACGCAGAAAGTCAAACAAAGTTTGACTTTCAGACTCGAAAAGACTCGAAAAGCAATAAAAGAACGAAAGAATACTTACGAAGGGTCCCCGAATGCTAATCTCGATCCAAGAATCTCAGGTATGAAACAATGGTTTCAACTTAGAGTTTCTCAAATCAAAATTCTAGTGGGTTTAGCAATGGATGGGGTTGGGTATTTATAGTTTTTCCCGAACCGTTAGGATCGTTTCTTGGAAAAAGGGGCACGATCTAAGCCGCACACTTGTTGGAAAGTTGTGGTGGCTCATTTGGCACTCACCATAGGGTTTTGACAAGTGGCCTTGCCCTTTGGGGAGTTGAGGGGCTGAATACAGCTGGTTAAACACTGAATCTGGTCCAGAAGGGGGCTCGCGTGACGCTAAGGCCCCTCGCGTCACGCCTAGCCCCTGTTTTGCCAGATTTTGCAGAAATGGTCCCTGCACATTAATTCGTTGCGTAACGGCACTTCTAACACCCGTCAATCCCAATTTCAAGCTCCACAATGATGTTAAGACATAGGGAACATGAAATATGCTTGAAAATATCTCGGATGTCGGTTTGTTTGGCTGTACGATTGCGATGTTCGCTTAATTACGACGGAATGCGCATAAGCGCGAAAAACGATCCAAATGACGCGACGAATGGATTTTTCTTATGCCAAACACTAAAATAAAATATTTTAGTGCTTACATAAATTTTTGGATGTCCGGATGCATTCAGAACGTGAGTTATGAGAGAAAATGCAAACTTGTGCACTTTTTGACGCTTTTAGTCCCTGAATGAGCCAAAAGTTTATTTTAGCACACCGAACCCCTCAAAGCCTATTTCTAAGCTATATAAAGGATATTTAAGGTGTGTTTAACTTATGGTCATGTTCCGGAATGTCTGTTACAGTTCCAATTGGCATACTTTCATAGTTTGTCAAGTTTAGTCCCTGTAGGCGAATTAACTTGTTTTTTCCATACCAAAGCCTTCAAAACTTATTTCTATGTTATGTAAAGGTTATTTAAGGTATGTTAAGTATATGTTGATGTTCCGGAGTATTTTCCGCGTTAAACTGAGTACGTTTACGCACCAGTTTGCGTATAACTCTCCAGAAAGTGATATAGAGTTTGAAACTGGACAAAAGTCAAAACATGAAAAATGTAAAACACAACCAAACAAACATTGGGATTAAATAACATTGTTTTATTGATAATAGAACTGTTCATAATGATTACAAGCACAGATGTTACAGTCTCCCCTACTTGTGGAAATTTCGTCCCGAAATTTATTTAGAGGAAACTCGTGGAAAAAGATGTGGATATTTCGCCTTCATTTGATCTTCGCGTTCCCAAGTAAACTCGGGTCCACGTTTAGCTTCCCAGCGAACTTTGACCAAAGGAATGCGCTTGCGTTTGAGCCACTTGACTTCACGTTCCATGATTTCCACTGGCTTCTCAACAAATTTCAGTGTTTTGCCAACACGAATTTCGTCAAGCGGTATGTGGAGGTTCTCATCAGCTAAACACCTCTTGAGATTGGACACGTGAAAAGTTGGATGAACATTTCCAAGTTCAGGAGGTAACTCAAGTCTGTAGGCTACCTTTCCGATTCTTTCGACGATCTTGAATGGTCCAACGTATCTAGGTGCAAGTTTTCCTTTCTTTCCAAATCTGATCACACCTTTCCAAGGTGAGACCTTAAGTAATACTCGATCACCGACTTGAAATTCCAAGGGTTTGCGTTTTGGGTCCGCGTAACTCTTTTGACGGCTTCTAGCTGTCTGAAGGTTATCACGTACTTTCTTAATCTTGTCAGTTGTCTCTAAAATGAGGGCAGGTCCAGTAAGTTGAGCCTCGCCGATCTCATTCCAGCAGAGTGGTGAACGACATTTTCGACCATAGAGAGCCTCGAAAGGAGCCATTTTGATGCTAGTGTGATAACTGTTGTTGTAGGAGAATTCAATCAACTGAAGATGTGAATCCCAACTACCACCAAAATCGATCACACAAGCTCTAAGCATATCCTCCAGAGTCTGGATTGTTCTTTCAGATTGACCATCCGTCTGCGGATGATAAGCTGTGCTCAGATTAAGTTGGGTCCCCATAGCAGATTGCATGGTTCTCCAAAAATGAGAAGTGAAACGAGCATCTCTGTCAGAAATGATGTTCAAAGGAACACCATGTCGAGTTACAATTTCATCCACATAGATTTTAGCAAGTCTGTCAGCAGGAAAATCCTCACGGATTGGCAAGAAATGCGCTGACTTTGTAAGACGATCAACGACTACCCAGATGGCATCATGACCTTTCTTTGTGCGTGGAAGTTTGGTAACAAGATCCATAGTAATGTTTTCCCATTTCCAAACTGGGATCTCTGGTTGCACCAATAAACCCGAAGGACGTTGATGTTCAGCCTTAACTTTGAGACAAGTAAGGCATTTTGATACATATAAGGCAATGTCTTTCTTCATACCAGGCCACCAATAGTGTTTAATACGAAGATCCTTATACATCTTAACTTTGAGACAAGTAAGGCATTTTGGTATCAGGTTGTGTCATTGAGATTAAACACAAAAGGCTAGTGTTTAATTCACTTAATGTTGGCTCTGATACCAACCTGTCACACCCCGATATTTACACATATTACCGGTGGGCCCAGTGGGGAGTATCGTGACGTAGTTGATATCATCATAGTCAATATACACAATATAATAGCACAGCGGAAGGCTTGGTGAATAATTACTATTACAAACCATAGTGTCCGAGTGTCCAAATAAAAGAATATATAGACTTGGTTGTAATAGAGATCCACAGGCGGATCATAAAAACAAAAAGCAAAATACAAGAAACTGAAATAAAAGACTCCAGGCATCTAAAGAATTGCAAGATCCTCTTATATGACACCAAGTAGCTCCAGCCTAATTTCGTGAGGTACCTGTCACTTAGTCTTTGAAAAATACGTCAGTTTACACTGGTAAATACAATTAACCGACTCATTTGAAAAGAGTTTATGAAAATTGATTTAGGCGCACAAGGCACAAACCATTTATACTTGGGAAAATTATTTAAGATAATCTTGTATACAGTTTTACATGTTTGTCAAACATATGGGGCCTGTTTGGAAGCCAGTCATGATTAACCAACTCACCACTATAGAACCCACAAAGGAGTTATCCCCAACATGTGGGTTATTTAGCATTTGCATCTGTCAGGTGTATGCCTACACCCTGTGCATCGGTCGTAGTCATTTACAAATGAAATGAGCCAAGGATATCCAGGACACGGTCGTATTAACCCCCAATGTTTATGTTATCAAACAAAACAGATTAAAACGGGTTATGTAATTTTATTAATCACAATCCGATTAAATGATTTCATACCCGACCAAGCGGTATTATTATAATACCGTATCCCAAGCCCGTATAACGGAAAATAAGTTAAAAGTATTTACCTGAGCTAGATGTGTAAGGATGTAACTCAGTCGTATATTCCTAAATCCTTATGAAAATACCTTCTACCGAAGCTACTCAATCTGTATGGAAGGTTTATTAACCTATTAGGATACTAATGGGTCTTTATTTAAGTCAAAGACTTAGACCGATTAGTTTGAAAGATACTTTACGGTTCTAAACGCTAGATTAAGCGGAGACTGGAATGGAATGTGATTTAGACCCGACAAGTTTGGATACTTGTATAATATGGGCAAACTAAACACATTTTGGATTTTGAAGATTTAATGATAAGGTTAAACCCATTTCGGCTAATTTATGTAAACTAGTTACATAAACCGAACCGAGCGCATAAATGCATAACGGGTAACCAAATGAATTATATACAGGTCTCATATGTTATTATGCTTATAATATGTTAATACATCAATAGGATGTTAATATATATGCCCAAGAAGTAATTAAAACCAATTTAAGTCCCGTAGGGGCATTTTGGTCATTTTAATGTTTATAAAAGAGATTTTATAGTAAACTGAGGTTCTGGTCTAAAACATTCAGTAAAATTATTTATTTTATTAAGTTACATCCGTAAGATATCATACATATGTGAGGTTTACCATTTATGGCCAAACTATGCCCCGAAAGGGTATTTTGGTCATTTCACATATGCTTTTAAGGACATTTTTGGAAGTCTGAGTTCATAACTTATACCTAATGTAATAATATTAAAATTTATTTAGAAATTCAGTAGGTAACATGTCTTAGGTGTTAATTATGGTTTTAAACCATACTATGCACCTAATTAGCGTAAAAATCGTTAATTGACTATAATTAAGATGTTTATGGAAATCTGAGATTTTAATCAGTCTCAAGTGTTCAAAATATTTTATTTAGTATATAATATCAGTAGGAAAAGGTTTGGCATTCAAATCATATGTTAATCTCATTTTATGCATGAAAAGGGTATTATCGTCATTTACCGAATTATATAAGAACCCAATGATATGGCCAGTTTATAATCTGACCAAAAATCCTGAAAATCCCTAAAAATAATATCTTAACAGTAGGTAATGTGTTTTGGGTCAAAATCCATGTTTAAACATGCCTTATGCAAGATAGCGTAATTTAATTAATAAAAAGTTTCAATTTACGATATCTTGCATAACTTTAGTTTGAGACCAGAAACTGATGTCAAATTTTAGGGACATACTTATATATTAGTAATAAAGGTTTTTGTCCTTTCACATTTTCAAAAATCTCGTTTATATGACAAAAGGGCAAAATGGGCATTTATAAGCATAATAACGAAACTTAGCATATAATTCAGAATACAAATGACCAGGTAATATAACCTCAGAGGGTTATACTACAACATAATATGGTCCTAATGGAAGCTTAAAACATGGAAGAATTAAGCTCAATCGGGTCAGAACTGAAAGTCAAAGCAAAAGTCAAGCTTTTGCGACTTTTGGTTGCGAACCGACCCTAAACTTAGAATTGTTGGGTTGAACCTGTTTGAACATGTTCTAATAATAATTACTAAGTTATTAGAGTGTTAAAATATAATTTACAACCTCTGTATTATTAGTTTTTCTTATTATTTATAATTCTGTCCAGTTTGACTTTTTAACTAACTAGTTTGACCCGACAATTACCTAAGCTAACAAAATAATTAGGAGGTGCCCTTTTAAGGGTTAATCACCTACCTAATTATGGTCACATAACCACATTCATCTCGAACAGTGGCTGGACCATTTGAGTTTAAACCGAAGGTCAAAGTCAAATTACGATAACTTTGACTTTTCGGTTTTTAAATTAAAAACTGAACTAAAGAGGGGGCTAAGACACTTACAAAGGGTCCTAGCAATCTTTTCTACAAGAACAAGCTCCCTTTTTTTATCAGGAACCACCAGATGAGAGAGTAGAAATGATTCAAGTGATTTGTGCAAATGAACAAGGCAACATGAAGGCCTATATATACGTGAAGAACACAATCTAAGATCATCACAGGTGTTAAGGAATGATCCAAGATGTTTACATGTGTCCTAGTGGTAAATTAATACCATCAACAAGCTCCAGGTTTCGATTTGGAAGTATATGAGGCGGTGGAACAGGATGCAACCAGCAACTTTCAACATTTTGCAGAACTAGGCGTCTCTCGCGGGCCGCGTAGGATCCAAAGGGGGTCTATGCGCCCCACGACAACCTTGTTTTCAGGTTAAAAATGTTTCAAGTTTGGCAGATTCAGTCCCTGGTAACTTTATTTAACTTCATTTTTGGCATAAGAGGCCCTTGCAGTTAGTTTGTAGAGGATCGTGGGAGTATTACCAAACTCCGTTAGGTCTGGTTTCGTTAAACGATCACCGTAAACATAAGTTTCTTAACATTGACACTGTTAACCCATAATCTTGAAAACTTGTATAACGATCTTGAAACATCGTGAAATTGATATCACTTATTCTTGGGAGTATATTGGAATATTACGAAGCCCCGGGTTCGTTAAAAGGTCACTTAGAGGTAAGAATTAACATGTTGACACGTTTAACCCCTGTAGTTTAAAACCTTTCGATTATTTTCACAAACTGCTTCTTACATCCAAATTATTACTCGTTTAAGAATATATTCTTCGTGTATGGTCATTCAGAGGCACAACTTTGGCATGTTGACATTTTTAGTCCCTACGGATACATATTTTCATCGTTTGTCAACTTTAGTCCTTTAAACTCAAACTTTCACATATTTAGAGCTTAGGACACGTGTCTTTACATAACTGGACATGTTTTTACGTGGTGTTACAAAATACTTGACCAAATAGAGTTAAACACCTGACAACGTCGATAGGTTAAACGCCTGAACGATTATGAGTGCGCAATCAAGTTTCACCCAGGCAAGGAAAATGTCGTAGTCGATGCCCTCAGCTGAAAAGACATCAAACCTAAGCGTGTTCATGCGCTATAGCTTACCATTCATTCGAACCTTCCTGAACAGATTCGCAACACTCAATTCGAAGCCCTGAAAGAAGAGAACCTACTAGCAGAATCCCTTCGTGGTATGGAAAAACAACTCGAACTCAAGGATGATGGCTTTCATAGCTTTACGGAAAGTATCTGGGTTCCATTCTATGGAAATCTCTGAGAGATTGTAATGGATGAAGCTCATAAGTCTCGCTACTCGATACATCCTGGATCCGATAAAATGTATCACGACCTCAAGACCTTGTATTGGTGGCCGAACATGAAAGAAATCATCGCGAAGTACGTTAGCAAGTGCTTGACCTGTGCCAGAGTCAAGATCAAATACTAGAAGCTGTCTGGATTACTACAACAACCCGAGTTGCCAGAATGAAAATGGGAGTAGATTTCTATGGATTTTATTACCAGCTTACCTAGATCTCAGAATGGGAACCACACCATCTGGGTGATCATAGATCGCTTAACCAAATCTGCGTAGTTCCTCGCAATTAAGGAAACCGAAAAGTTCTCCAAACTTGCTAGCATATACCTAAAGGAAGTAGTCGCTAGACATGGAGTGCCAATCTCCATTATCTACGATCGTGATCCACGTTTCGCTTCTGATTTGTGGTAAGCTCTGCCCAAATCTTTCGACTCATGTTTAGATATGAGCACCGCCTATCACCCGCAAACGGATGGTCAAACGGAACGTAACATCCAAACCATCAAAGACATGTTGCGAGCATGTGTTATTGATTTTGGAAACGGTTGGGAACGACACTTACCATTGGTAGAATTTTCTTACAACAACAGCTACCGCACTCGTATTCTGGCTGCTCCGTTCGAGGCATTGAACGGACGGAAATGCCGATCACCTTTGTGTTGGGCTGAAGTTGGAGAAAGCCAAATTACTGGCCTTGAACTTGTACTCGACACGACAGAAAAGATTGCCCTAATCAAACAACGAATGGCGGCAACGCGTGGCCGTCAGAAAAGCTACGCCGATAAGCGTAGGAAACCGTTGGAATTTCAAGTCGGAGATGGAGCCTTGCTGAAAGTCTCAACTTGGAAAGTTGTGGTCCGTTTTGGCAGACTTGGCAAGCTTAACCCATGTTATGTTGGACCCTTCGAAATCATTGAGAAGATCGGCACTGTGGCATATCGACTAAACTTACCTGAAGAACTCAGTGGCGTACACAACGTGTTCCACGTTTCGAATCTTAAGAAGTGTTTATCTGATGAAAATCTCATCGTTCCTTTCAAGGAACTTACTATCGATGATCAACTTCGCTTCGTTGAGGAACCGGATTGAGATTATGGATCGAGAGATCAAGACTCTCAAGCGTACCAAGTTACCCATAGTCCGGGAACGCTGGAACTCGCGACGAGGTCTAGAGTTTACTTGGGAAAGAGAAGATCAAATGATGCGCAAATATCCTCAGTTGTTTAAAAGCAAGACGCCCAGTAATGAAGCTCCTACTGAATTTCGGGACAAAATTCCCAATCAAGCTGGGGATAATGTAACACCCCGCGAAAGCGTTTAGCTTACTCAGTAACCACACGCTAAATTTCGGGACGAAATTTCTTTCAACTTGGAGATAATGTGACAACTCGTGTGTTTCACCTCGTATTGTTTTCCTTTATGTTTCACCTTACGTGTATTTGGAACTAAAATAAGAATTGATATAAATAAAAAGTGTTTAAGTGTTTAAATTTTTGGATTGCGGGTTTTGAAACGAAAGGTTCTAGGCTCAAAGGGGTTAACTAAGGGATTTTTGGTGGGGAGATAAAAGAAAAACATGGTTGAAATGAAAAGGGTTTATAGTCCTAATGCCTCAATCATTTACTTACTTGGATTAGTTGGTAAGGACCGGGAATGTATTGTCTTGTCAAGTTCTAGATTTGTAAGAAACGTACGGGCTATCACATAAGAAACGAAAAGTGAGCATTTAGTAAAGATATGATATTAAATGCTCAGTAAAGGCTCAAAACTCAAAATTTGTGAGAAAAGGGTAAAAAGTGTGAAAATTGTAAGTACAGTTCCTGTCGGGTAACTGTTGCTTAGCCATGTTATTTAACTCGCACTCGCCTGCTACTTTTTAGATTGATGTTTTTTCATTGGCCACTTTTATCATCAATTGCCTGCCCACTCATGTGTTAGACTATAAATCTCCCTTTGAGGTCTTCTATGGCCACACCCCAACCTATTCTAATTTTTGCATTTTTGGTTGTCGCGTCTTTCCTTACTTAAGAGATTATGCTAAACACAAACTATCCCCTCACAGTGCTGAGTGTATTTTTATTGGCTACGATGCCCAATACAAAGGATACCGGTGTATGGATCCTCAAATAAACCACATTTATATCACTCAGCACGCTCAATTTGATGAGGAAACCTTTCCTTTTAGTGGCCATGTCTCTCCTATTGACGAGTCCACTCTCGTCTTCTCGAACTTTGATGAATCTATCCCATTCCTCCTCTCCCAAACAAACCTCCTATACTCACTGTTCCATCTTCCGCGCCTTCAAGTGCAACCTTTTCACCACCTTGCACCTTATGTCCAACTCATTCATCTACGCCTCCATCTTCTGGCTCACACCAAACTCTCTTAGCCCAATCTCAACAGCCCACTTCTATATCTATTTATAACCCATCTCTCGGCCCTACAAACCCAATCAGTCCCATTCCCACTGTTCCTACCCACTCGGCCCAACCCAACCAATCCGCTCTCACCCCATCGGCCCAACCTAACCAATCCGCTCCTACCTTATCGGCCCGACCCAATATTTCTAACTCATCTCTCGGCCTTACACACCCGATCGGTCCCATTCCCACTGTTCCTACCCACTCGGCCCAATCCAACCAATCTGCTCCCACCCCATTGGCCCAACCCAACCAATCGCTCCCACCTCATCGGCCAACCCAATCTGTTCGTTCCCAGCTTCTCGACCCAAAACACTTCTCACTCACCTCTCTCGGCCCAAAACCAACCCGCACATACCCAACCATCTACCCATTCTCATCCTATGACTACGCGCTCCAGAAACGACATCTTTAAACCAAAGCATCATGTCAATTTGTCTCAGTTTTCCGGTACCTCACACACCGCCTTACTAGCTGCAAATGATCCTCGCGGTTTCCTAAGTGCGTCCAAACATCCCCGATGGGTTAAGGCAATGGAAGAGGAAATGACTACTTTACGAGCAAACAATACTTGGGTGCTGGTCCCTTGACCAGCTCACATAAATATTGTAGGCTCTAAATGGGTTTTTAGGACCAAATATAAGTCGGATGGGACAGTGGATCGATACAAAGCACGATTAGTTGCTCAAGGCTATACCCAGATTCCAGGGCTTGATTTCTCACATACTTCCAGTCCCATTGTCAAGGCATCTACAGTTCGTGTTATCATTGCTCTTGCCACAATGTATGACTGGCCGTTACGGCAGCTTGATGTTCGCAATGCATTCTTAAATGGAAATCTCACTAAGACTGTTTTTATGGAACAACCACCCGGGTTTATAGATGATCGCTTTCCTACTCTTGTTTGTAGTTTAAAGAACGCTCTTTATGGTCTCAAACAGGCCCCACGCGCGTGGTTTCAATGTCTTAGTAGTTTTCTCACTAATAATGGTTTTATTTGCAGCAAAGTGGATACATCTTTATTTGTTTTTAAACAGGGACATGTGTTGGTTTATCTTCTTGTCTATGTCGATGATATTATCCTTACGGGTAATGACACAGCCTTCAACAATACGTTTGTGGCCAAACTAGATCAGGAATTCTCCATCAAAGATTTGGGAGCATCGGGATAAATTTTAGGACTTGAAGTTACTCACAAAAATCACAGCATATTTTTGACTCAAAAAAAGTATGCCTATCATATTTTAGCTCGTGCAGGTCTGGTGGATGCAAAGCCTGTCATTACCCCTTTGTCCTCAACAGAAGTCTTTCTTTCCAAAGGGGAACTGTTTCATGATCCGACTCTTTACAAGTCATTAGTTGGAGCTCTTCAGTACTTGACTATCACATGCCCAGATTTGTCTTATGTTGTGAATCAAGCCAGTCAACATCTTCAGTCGCCCATAATTTCTCATTTTTAATCTGTCAAACGGATCCTCCGATATGTCAAAGGCACTCTCGCCTTTGGTCTACATTTCTATAAACAGTCTACTCCTACTTTACTTGGCTACTTGGACGCTGATTGGGCTCGCTACTGTGACAACCCTCAATTTACATGTATTCCGTACAATTTATTAGTGATAATTAAAGTGCTTGATGACTGTGCTGAATCATTTAACTGCTCTCTGATTACTGTGTTATACGTACATGTGCGTGTTAGCATACTAGTAGTATACAGAAAAATTACTAAATAGTCTGGTATGCTTTCCTGAGTGTTAGGAATTAATTGTGTTACAAAATATATATATATAAGACGCCTTACGGAACAATTAAACAATTTAACGGAACAGTATTCGACCGAACAACCGGACATTACCCGGGACACCAAATAATTGTCAAACACATTGTGTTATTATTTTTGACTAGACATGATCCCTGCATACCATAACACCCACCCAAAAATCATCACACAAACATATACTATCAAGTTACTTGCACTCTAACTATCAATTACCATTTAGTTGAAATTTTACATCAAGACCCCCCCCCCCCCAACCGATTTTCGGTCCATATGGACCCACCATATCAACCTCATCATCGTGCTCATCTTCCAGGTAGATCTTATGGCTTGTGATTGGTGGTTCATGGCTTGTGTAAGTATCCAAGATAGCAATGATGAATAATAGGGTTCTAGTTCCCAAGATTTGCCATCATTTCCTTAAGATCACCCCCTATATCATATCTCTTTCTCTCATTCGGTTTTCCCCCTCCATAACCGAATCCACCACCATCACTTTCACATCTTCATCTTCTTCACTAACAAGTTCCATTCAAAGCTTCAAGGTTCATCCATGGAGGTTGCCAGTTGAAGGACCTTCAAAGGAGCTTGTTTCTAGTCTTTTTCATCATCTTCTCTCTACACTTTCATCACTAGATCCTACCCTAGCCTTGTGCTAGTAGTAAGTTCCTTATGTCACCTTTGT
>JARYGA010032778.1:0-49487 GCA_030545235.1 Helianthus tuberosus | reverse complement strand
ATGATTCTTGACTCTTGTGATGCTTTGATACTTATGGAACGAGAAACTAGCTTAAGCACAAACCTGAAACACGGAAACTCCTTGTGCAATTTATGATGTAATAATACCATATATAATGACTATTCATAATAAAACGCAACACTTAACCTCGCTCGCAAAACGAACCAAAGTCAGAAAACTAGCTAACGCGAATCCGCTGTCCGAATGGACATCCGATCGGATGACCATCCGACTGGATGGCCATTCGACCGGAAAGCCATCTGATCGCCTGCACCTCCCCACCGACTTAACCCATTCGACTGAGGCTGTCACTGTCTCCTATAAATAGGTGACTTAACCCTTCATTCTTACCTTTCACTCTGCTATCCGACCACACGCACCCAAGTCACTCTCAGCCACTTTAATCGCAATTCAAGGCCATTTCGTAAGTATTTCTCCTCAAATCTTGTACAACGTTCATCTTTAATCACTTCTACATCACATTCTTCATCAAAATCACGCGAACACTTCAACTTTTTCCCGAAATCCATTTGATTTGGACCTCTTGAAGGTGGTTTCCACTCGGCTGCTTATGCAAACTGTTGTGGAGCACCATTTAACCAAGAATGGTTCCAAATCTAGCGGATTTTCACAACTTTTATACAAGGTAAGGATTATCACACTTTGATACCAGATCTAACGGAATTTCACATGTTTCCGGCTCGGATCTGATAAACTTCACTTTTTGCAACTGATTTCTGAACTTTTCCTCGGTTTCTATACAAAACAGTGGAGAAATCAGACTTACTCGGGCTCTCAACTCATTCCTTAGTTGAGAGTCGGCTTGAAGATTGATTCCCACTGGAGAAATGGACTGATTAACGGGTCAAGCATGAAATTTCACTGAAAACAGCTTGTCTGTCCGACGGGGTGATACCCATCGGACGAGCTGGGTTTGGCATGTTTCCGTTGTTTGACACGTCGTCACACCGTCTCCGTTAAGTCAAAACTTAGAAAATGTTACGAAACTTCACCCACTGACCATCTGTTCGGATGGTCATCCGATCGGATGACCATCCGTCCAGATGATCTGATTATGATAACACTTGTTGTTTGTTTTTACAGGGCATTACGATCAAAAACTTAAATAGTTCACAGACACCTAGACACTATTCGAATAGCCATCCGTTCAAATAGTCATCCGCTCGGATGGAGTCTTGATGTCTGCTTGTGTGTTCTTGAACCTAGACTCCATTGTGTTTCTCAGCTCTTGTACATGTATTGCATGTTGCTGATCAGCCATTTGTTTTTGTTGCTGGAGAAAAGGTTGAAATAGGTTCCAGAGCTCATTTGTAGCAGGTGCTTGTGGTGGAGCAGGTGCTTGAGGTGGAACAGCAGTGGATTGCACCTTGTGTACTTTTAACAACTGTTGCAGCATTTCTTTGATTTCTTCACCCGAAGTATCCAGTTTTTCAACACGTTTCGTCAATTCCAGGTACTTTAAACCATCACCCAATTTAATGGGATCATCTGATTTCCCACTAGCAGTGGTTTTATCAGTGGTTGAGGTAGGGAGTGTACTCTAAACATTAACCACTGATGCCCCTTTTTCTTGGTACTGCGGTCTTCTTCCTTCAACACTTGACAACCTTTTGATGTTGCCAGTGGTTAAAACAAATCAACTTGTGGATGTCAGAGGTGCTATGGAAGGAATTGCCTCCAAGGAAGTCTTATTGATGTAACCACTGTCCAAGTGCAAACCAGTGGGTTCAACACTTGTAGTGGCTGCTTCACTTGGATTACCACCAAAAGTTACTTGTAACTCAAGGAGTGTAGCCTCCTCAGGCATTGTTGGTGGGTTAACTATGATTGATGCATCAGACCCAGTCATTTGTTGAAGTACATTCTCATTGATAGGTGATTGAGAAGGACTGGTTTGTGCCTGGTTCAAATCAATACCATCCAACAAAAGTTTAGTTGGTGGGGGAATTATGGATGTGATGGTTGGTGTAGAAAGTGAATTTGCCCCGGGCATTGGGCTGTGGATGATGGAAGCAAGTGATTCCAGAGCATCATATTGTGGTGTCCCTATATGTACAACCTGTTCTTTTTGAGAAGAGACAAGCGGAGTTTCGGCTATGGCTTGAGATATTTTTACCAACTGCTGTGAGGAAGAAGCAGCAGTGGTTTCTAGTGACTTTTGTGCTGTCACTGGCAGTTGCTCTGGTATCTCATCCTCCAGAGTTGCCTTTTTGATAGGTTTTGGGGGTTTTTGAGTTTTCTTTTTGTTTGGCTTTTTAGTGATTATAGGTGTGGGTTTCAAAGCAGTTGTTTTGCTACTTTGATCACCTTGAGCAGTGGGCTCAGCAGCAGATACCTGAGGAGCAGTGGTAGCTGCTAAATTCTACTCAGGCACCTCTACTTGTGTTTTGCAAGGTGTTGACATTCTTGTAAAAGTTTCAGCAGTTAAGCTGTTTATTTGAATAGATTCACCTTGTTTTATTGCAGCAGCATCATTCTTACCAAGTTTCTTTTCAAAATAGTAACTTAAAAATCTTGGAAAAAGTAAGAATGGCTTTTTATCAACATTTTTAACCAGATCATTAAAGATTTCCTGGGAATAATTGAAATTTTCTTCTTGAAGAATAGCATACCCCAGATTTTGAATCTTTAATGGTATTTCATTAAAAGAGGTGGTTTTGTTTGAAACACACATAAGCAGAGTATGAAACAAAAATCTTGTTGCAGGTGGAAAATTACCTTTTTGTAAGGTATCTCTCTTTATTTGCTCTGCATAACCTCTTTCAAGGAAATCAAATTTTAACTCATTTTTAGGAAAATAAGTTTTACCTTTCTGATCATTGAGTTCAAAGACTTCCGAGATTGATTGTGGTGTGATTTTGACTACTTTACCCTGTAAAGTGGAGTTAATGGCTATGACATCGTCGCCTTGTTTGTCAAGGGTTACATTTTTCCAAAACTCCCTTTGGGTTTGCAGGTAAATGGGTGCGTCTGCTGTAAGCAAAGTTTTGTACTTTGACGCAGACATGAGATCAATGATGGAATCGGAAGTTTCTGTGGTGTCAGGTTTTGTGAGTAGACCCAGAAGGTTGTGAGAAGGTTTGTGTGGAATTTCAGTGGGTTTGGCCTTTTGAGAGACCTCTTTTAAAGATGATTTGGATGTGGGTTTTGTAGATGACTTCGATTTTTTCATTTTGGAGATGATGATCGAAGAAGGTTGTGAAGAAATTTGAGAGAAACTGTTTTGAGAAGAGAATTTTTAAGAATTCAATTCGACAGTAAAACCCTGTTTGGGTGTTGAATGGGGGTTTTATAGAGAAAAAGTGAATGCTCACGTGGCAGCGGATACAAAAGGACTGACCACTATGTATTGCCCACATGCCAACCCCTGATGAAATGAAGGAAAGTACTTGTATGAAAACTACTGATGAAGGCAGTGGTTACAACGGTAACAAATGGAAGCAGTGGGTGATTTTCACTATCAGTAGATAGCACATCAGTGGATAAAACACTGATTTTGAGCATTAGTGCTTATCAAGAAAATGAGAGAACAGGGGATGGCTTTCAGCAGTGGTTATGGCAGACTTTCAAGGATTTTAATGAAAACTTCATTTTTAGTTATTTTTAAGGATGGATTTTTGATTTTTTGAAAACATTTTAATGCTTTTATTCATAGAAAAACAAGATTTTGCATGTTATTCCATGTTTAGCATGCCAATCCTAGAGACTAAGCTTTCAAAGGTGGATGTATCTAATGCTTTTGTGAGCACATCTGCCAGCTGGTCTTTAGTTGGAACATGATGCAGAGAAATCAAACCTTTTTCATAGCAATCCCTCACAAAGTGATGTCTGATGTTGATGTGTTTGGTGGTTGAATGGGAAACTGGTTTTTTGATGATATTTTCTGCTGCCTGGCTATCCAACATGAGTGGTGTCTTTAAGGCAGTGATACCAAAATCCAGCAACTGATTTTGTTAGTGCAGTATGTGTCTATTGCCTCCGTCAATCAAAACCGTAGCAGAAACATAAGAATTATAGACTTTATGATGTAATATGTAGTTAAAAGGACAAGGTGGCAAACTTGTAAATAAGGAGAAATCCTTATAACCATGTGCCTATAAATAGATGCCTTAGGTTTTAGAATTAAGACTTTTTGCTCATTTTGACTTTTAGGAGATCTAAGCTTAGAGAGAGAAAGTCTAGAGAGGGAAAGTTCTCTCACGTGATTCTCGGCACTTTGTACTCGTCATATTATTCAATAAGAATCGCGGTTATAGTACGTTCTCGTGTGTTCGGTCACGTTCGTGTACGGATAATTTAAAAAAAATTAGAAAATTTGAAAATGCCAAAAACATTGAAAAAGCAAAAATGAGTTTTGTTGTGAATAAGAGGAAATGATAGTAAATCAGTGGACTATCACAGCATGCTAAAGAAATGAAATGTCAAATGTGATAAACGATCTCACTAAGGATGTGACGATAGACTCAGCTAGACTAGTAGATTTGCGATAACGATACAAACTTAAATGAAAAAGCCTAGTTCTAGTGGAAAACATGGTTGAAAGCATAGTACTTAGTTTTGTCCTTCGTGATTGTGTACCTACTTAGTAATCGTTGAATGCTAAAAGAGCATAAAAACTGGTTAAGTTTGTGAGCTTTCACAACTTTGCTGAAAAGTCACTGTGGTTGTGCATTTTATTTTGCAAAGATTTAAACTTGTTTTATTTCTTTATTTTGTTTAAGCATTGGACATCCTCTGCATATACGTGAGTATCGACCTGGATGTTATTGCCTAAACATTCTGCTTTATTTTCTTTGGTGTTTCGTTTAAGCTTTGGATCACCTCTGCGTATACGGGAGTATCGACCTGGTGGTTAAAGCCTAAACAACTTCAACTTATTTTATTTTCTTATCTTATTTAAACATTGGACTTTCTCTGCGTATACGAAAGTATCGACCTGATTGTTAATGTTTTAACATTCTGCTTTGTTTTTGCACATATCACAGTTGATGAAAGTTTAAAGGCATTACTTGAGTTAGTGTATTGCATGATGAGGGGAAATGCTGAGATCGTGGGGTCCATAAGAATTTAGTGCAAAAAATTAATATACCTTAACGTATCGGTAAGCATTTCGAAAGTTTTTAGATTGAGTTTAAGAGGACAACTATATCGTCAATCTATGTGAATCGTTTAGAACTTAAAATGATTAAAGCTTAACGGTGCTAGTGATTTGTCTCAAAAACTGATATGATCCTCTTACACAAACTCACCAAAAATATTGTCTGTATATATTTCTTTACTGTATTTCATTCAAAAATAAAAATTCAAAAAGATTTTCAGAGTGTTTTAGCATAAAATTTTAAAAATTCAAAAAGATTTTATTTCATTTTGTTTTCAACAACTGATGTTGGAGAGTTGATTTTCAAAATTCGAAGTGCTAAACTTGATGAACTACAGGATTGGGAGAATATGTTTTAGATAAGAAATAATTTTGGAATGTTAATTGGTTCATTAATTTGAATCAAAATTTTGAAAAATTACAAATTCAAGTAGCATATCAATGTCAAAAATTGTTTATCTTACAAGTGGTAGAGAGTTGTGCAGGTTAAAGACAGATTTCTGATCCTGTAGCTACAGAAAGCCAGGAGATGTTTCAGTTTCTGTGAAAGCAGCAGAGCAAGATTCCTATACCTTAGCATGAATAAAGTTTGAGCCAGAATTCTATTCAAGACTGCGATCCCAGCTTGTTGAAAGGGGGAGTCTGAAGACGTAAAAGTCAGAAATAGGTTGTGAATCAACACTCAAGGGGAAATTTGCTTGTAAGGGGGAGTTTAATTGATAAAAGATCAGTTTCTGGACTTGAAACTGCGTTCAAGATAAAAGCTGCTGTTGTTGATGATCAAGAGAATTGAAAGACAAGACGCTACGAGATTGACTGCGGCAATATCCAAGGGGGAGTCTGTTAGTGCAGTATGTGTCTATTACCTCCGTCAATCAAAACCGTAGCAGAAACGTAAGAATTCTAGACTTTATGATGTAATATGTAGTTAAAAGGGCAAGGTGGCAAACTTGTAAATAAGGAGAAATCCTTATAACCATGTGCCTATAAATAGATGCCTTAGTTTTTAGAATTAAGACTTTTTGCTCATTTTAACTTTTAGGAGATCTAAGCTTAGAGAGAGAAAGTCTAGAGAGAGAAAGTCCTCTCACGTGATTCTCGGCACTTTGTACTCGTTATAATCAATTGAATCACGGTTATAGTACGTTCTTGTGTGTTCGGTCACGCACATTCACGGATTCCGCACGTCGAACGTGTTGTTACGCAATCGTTCGGAGTCAAAACCGATCCTACAGATTTTGAAGCCACGGGAGTTGGGCTGTACAGCTTGCAGCAGCAATGTATTCAGCTTCAGCAGTGGATGTTGAAACAGCTGCTTTCTTTTTGCTTTGCCATGAAACTAAGCAATCACCTAGAAATTGGCACCCTCCTGATGTGGACTTCCTTGTGGTGTTACATCCAGCAAAGGCACTGTCTGAAAATCCTGAAAGCTTGATATTCCCATTAGCTGGATACCAGATACCAAGTGTGGGAGCACATTTTATGTATCTGAAGATCCTTTTTACAGCAATGAGGTTTGATTTTCTGGGAGCTGATTGACTTCTTGCACAGACACATGTTGCAAACATGATGTCTGGTCTAGATGCAGTTAGGTATAGTAAAGACCCAATCATGCTTCTATAAAGTGTTTGGTCAATCAGCTCATCCTTTTCATCAGACATGACAAGCTTATTTGTTGCCATGGGTGTGCTGCATGGTTTACATTCATTCATATCAAATTTATTTAAAAGTTCTTTAGCATATTTGCTTTGATGAATGAAAGTTCCATTTTGCATTGGCTGAACTTGGAGACCAAGAAAGCATTGTAGCTCACCCATTGCACTCATTTCAAACTCAGCTGTCATGAGTTGCCTAAACTCTTCACACATTTTATTACATGTGCTTCCAAAAATAATGTCATCCACATAAATTTGGACAATCAGTAAATCCTTTCCTCTTCATTTTAGAAACAGTGTTTTTATCAATGGTACCTCTTTTGAAACCATTTGAGAGTAAAAAGGTGGAAAGAATTTCATACCAGGCCCTAGGTGCTTGTTTCAGGCCATACAAGGCTTTGTTTAACCTGTAGACATGATCTGGATAAAATGGATCCTCAAAACCTGGAGGTTGACAAACATATACCTCTTCTTGAAATGTACCATAGAGGAAAGCACTTTTGATATCCATTTGAAACACCTTCATGTTGTGGTTGACAGCAAAGGCCAGGAACAGTCTTATAGCTTCCAATCTTGCTACAGGGGCAAAAGTTTCATCATAGTCAATCCCCTCTTTCTGTCTATAACCTTGAACCATAAGCCTGGCTTTATTCTTGACAACAATGCCCATTTCATCAGTTTTTTTTGAAGACCCACTTTGTGCCGATGGGGCTAACATCTTCTGGCAGTGGTACAAGCTCCCATATTTGTTGTCTTTTAAACTGTTGGAGCTCCTCTTGCATGGCTTCTACCCAGCTGTTGTCTTTTAGTGCCTCTTGGTACTTGACTGGCTGATGGAGTGATAGAAAACCAGCAAAAAGACAAATGTTTTAGGTTTGGCTTCTTGTGAGCACCCCTTCATTTATGTTGCCAATGATTTGGTCAGGTGGATGAGATCTCAAGAAGATTAAATCTCCTTGGTATGGTATGATGGCATTTGTTGGTGAAGGCTGCAGATGTGTATCATTTGAGCTAACCACTGCTGGTGACTTTGATGATCCAGCAGTGGCTTCAAAAGGTAGTGGAATAGGAGGTAAAGGTGTGGACACATGCTGACTTTGATCCACTATTTGAGGACTTTTATCAACAGTGCTTGATGACGTGGAAGCAGTGGTTAAGGGGCTACTTTGGTCAACAACTGTTGAGGTAGCAGTGGTTGAACTTTGACAGCTGTTTTGAACATCTGCTGCTCTTCCCATATTGACAGACTTTTGAGGGATGATGATTTCATACCCATAGTCTGGTGTTGAATCCTCTAAAGAACCTGCACTGTTAGTCTTGACAGCAGTATTTTCAAAAGTGAATTTATCAAGATCAAACAAATCAGCAGGATTTGCTGGGATTTTCATTGATGAAAGTTCATTGAACTTTACATTAAAGGTCTCCTCCACTGCTTTGGTCCGTGTATTAAACACTTTGTAGGCCTTGGCAGTGGTTGAGTATCCCAGGTGATAACCACAATCTACTTAGGCTGCAAATTTTGAGATGGAATCTTTTAAATTTAAAATAAAGCATGGGCAGCCAAAGACTTTAAAATATGAAATCAGTGGTTTGATTTTATACAGAATTTCATAAGCAGTCTTTTTGTGCCTGGGGTTTATTAAAACTCTGTTTTGGACATAGCAAGCAGTGTTTACTGCCTCTGCCCAAAAAGTTAATGGCAAACCTGAATCAGCAAGCATGGTTCTGGCAGCCTCAATCAAAGTTCTGTTCTTTCTTTCAACTACCCCATTTTGCTCTGATGTTCTAGGGATGCTGTACTGCCTTACAATCCCTTTCTTCACACAGAAGGCATCCAACTCCTTATTTTTGAATTCTGTGCCATTGTCACTCCTGAAGACTTTTACTGGAAGGTCAAATTGCTTTTCAACCTGTGTCACAAAGTCTTGCAAAATGCCTGCAGTCTCATCTTTTGAGTGTAAAAAGAAAGTCCATGTAAACCTAGAGAAGTCATCAATAATAACCAAACAATATCTCTTCTTCTTGAGACTCATGACTTGAACTGGGCCAAACAAATCCATGTGCAGCATTTGCAAACACTGGGTTGTTTTGGACTCTTCAATGGACTTAAAAGAGCTTTTATGTTGTTTTCCTTTTAAACAGGAAATGCAATGCTCAGGACATGAAAACAATTTTTGTGGTAAGCCTCTTACCAAGCCATTTTTTGAAATTTCAGTGATTGTCTTGAGATTTGTGTGCCCCAATCTTCTGTGCCAAAGTTCTGTCTTTTTGTTAGAGGCAGCTGAGAACAGACATGCATCAGTTATGGGACTCTCTTTTGACATATCAACAACATAAACATTGCCACTTCTTTGAGCAACAAGTTTTGTTTTTCCAGTTTTGATTATTACTTCAATCTTTTCAACCATTTCTGGTCAAACAATCCTACAACACTCCTTTGTGAAGAATGACCCATATCCCTTATCACTCATTTGTGAAACACTCAGGAGGTTGAATTTCAGATTGTCTATCAGTTTAACATTTTCAAATTTTACATTTCCAGACTATACTGTACCAGACCCCGGAACTTTCCCTTTACTATCATTCCCAAAGGATATATCACCCCCTCCATGGATTTTGAAATCTTTTAGTAGGGCTTTACATCCTGTCATGTGCCTGGAGCCTCCACTATCTACATACCAAAGACTATCTAAGCATGCAGAAGCTCCCTGCACATGAAGTAAAAGGATTAGTTCATTAGGGTTTCCAAAGCCAATAAAGCTTTGGATGGGGTCTCAACAGTGTCTAGGATGGATGTAGATGTATGGACAGTGGTTAGGTCATGGGTTTGGACAGTTTTAGGACTGTTTCTCTCTAACCACTATTGTGGGTTTTGACCAATCACCAGCTGATAGCCAAAAGGACACCTGTTCACTCTTGGTTTAGAGGGCCTTTTGTAGGTCTCATAAACGTGTGGAATCCTTTGGTAAGATGATTGTCCCTTTCCTTTTCTGAATTGGTTGGCAGGGGGTGCATCAGTCACTTGAACATCTCTTTGGACAGATGTTTGATTCAGCTGTTTTGTAACAGCTATTTGGACTGGCACAAACAGTGGTTGATTCTTGGTGAATTTGACAGATGATGTTGATGGACTCAAGGATGTTTTAGCAGTGTACTCATTCTTTTTAACATCAAAGTTTTTGAGATACACACATGCTTGAGTTTTGTGGTTAGTTTTACCACAGATGGTGCAGCTTTCAGCAGGAACAATGACACTTGTTTTGTTTAAATCATAAGCTTTTAAATGGAAACAATCTTTTGTTAGATGATTCTTTTTTTCACAAAATTCACAAAACAGGTTTTTGATCTTTTCTCCCTTCTTTCTCTTTTCAAACTCCTTTGCAACAGAGTTTTTAACCACTGCTGGGATGTCCTTGAGAGGGATGACTTTTGCTTTTGGAGTTGTGACACCATTAGTGGTTGTAAAGTCCATGGGCTTGAAATTTTCAAGAATGTCACACTCATCAGACCATGTGGGTTTAAATTGGTATTTCTCAATTTCCTCAAAAGTTGAGGATCCCACAGATCTTTCCAAAGTGATTTTGTTACCAAGTTTGTCGGTTATTTTAACCTCTTGGCCATTCTTGTTGGTTGGAATGACTTCAGTTGTTACATCAGTGGTTTGAACAGATTTATCAAAAGCAGTGTTTTCATCATCATATTTTCTATAACCAACACCAAATTTCACATTGCTTTTAATCTGTTTCTCAAGCATAACCTCATACCCTTTGCAAGATTCCACCCATCTTTCACAAGTGATCTGGGTGGACTCCAACTCCTTTTTGCAAACTTGGTATTTTTCTACCATAGTTTGGAGTTGACTCTTGGTTATGCTTTGCTCTTCTTTGAGACTGCTGATCTCTTTATCCTTTTCAGCCAATTTGTTTCTAAGTTCTTTTAATGACTTTTCAAATTTGACTTCATCAGTTAAGATTTTATCCCTAAGGTTTTCATTTATCTCTTTGATGTTAGCTGTGACAACCCTCGTAATTCCATGTATTCCGTACAATTTATTAATGATAATTAAAGTGCTTGACGACTGTGTGGAATTATTTAGCTGCTATATGATTACTGTGTTATACTTACATGTGCTTGTTAACATACTAGTAGTGTACAGAAAAGTTACTAAATAGTCCGTTATGCTTTCCTAAGTGTTGAAAATTAAAAACGTTACAAAAATATATATGTAGGACACTTTACGGATTAAATAGGCACTTTAACGGAACAACACCGAACCGAATAACCGGACTTTACCCGGAACACAAAAATATTGCCAAACACATTGTTTTTATTTTTCTAAGCTAGCTAGGGTCCCCGAACACCTTAACACACCTTATGTTATATAACACACACTAATACACAAACTATATCATTCAAACTTAACTAAATGGTAACTAGATAAATTACAACCCAACCCCCCTACCCCCCCCCCTTTGACGGTCATGAATGGAGGGGACACCCCCATGATTTTTTTTATTGTTTATTAGATCCTTGTCTAGTTATTAGAAGCACATTGTCCATAAGATCATAACTTGATGAAGGTTATAAGTATTAACCCCAAGATCTCTACCTTCTCACTTCACCAAACTTCAAACACTTACAACTCCCCTCTCCTCCTTCCTTACCTTCGGCCGCCACCACCATCCACCATAACACCACCATCGAGCTTTCATCCAAGCAATCTACATGCATACAAAGGTGTAAGAGGCCCCACAACGAAGCTTGGTGTGTTCGGAAGCTCAAGGACCACTCTTGTTTTCTTTTATCCACCACTTTTACGCCTTGTTTCTCCCCTAGCCTTGTGCTAGTAGTAAGTGCTCTAAAACTTCATCTTGTTCTTGTTTTTAGTGGTTAATAGATGATTGAATGGTGAAATATTAAGAAACACTAAAGAACATGAACTAAGTCTTGAACATAAAGGGTAAAGAGTTGATAAAGAGAAGATATATGGATAAATCATGTTGATCTTGTGTTGTTATGATACTTGTTGATTTCCTGATGATTTGCTGGTTAAATATTGATGTTTGATGTTGTTGTGATCACTAAACATGTTAACGGAATCTATCGAACGCGCTTTAGAAGATTAAAGACTGAAACAGAAAGCTGTTTAGTGATTACAGCCAACTTCAGTTGGCTGTAACCAGACCATAACTTAATGAAAAATGTATTTTCTGAAGTCTAGATTTATGTATTATGAAATACGGTTCTAATGGCACTAGAATCATAATTTTTGGACTTCGTTTACTATTTTTAAAGTGGCATTTTGTAACAGCAGCTAGAGCTGCATTTTTGCTGCTGAAAATATGCGTTCTGTTTTCAGTCATAGCTTGAATTCTGTGTAGAGTTAGATCATGAAATTTGTACTGTAGATGACCACCGATGTATCTGTAATTCTCTAACTGGAATTTTGTAAATTGGACTCTCGATAAATTTTAAATAAATTATTCCGTGGACTGCAGTCAGAAAAAGATAAATCTGATCTCAGTCCGGAAAATGATTTTTTATAAAATATTGGTAATGAACTGGACCCTGAGATTTTTACACAATAATATTTGGATCGTTTAAGATAAACTAAAAAAATTTGGGAATTTTTGGAATAATTTAACTATTTTATTAAAATGCCCGAATACAGCCCAGTTTTGGATGTTTAATTTGAAATGACGTAAGTAGTAATTTACGTGTCTAAATGTCGAGTATGTTATCTGAGGATGATCTAACATGTTATATGTGTTATGTGCATTATCGTATGTTTGTGTATGAGTGGGGAATGGATGGGAAGTTTATATGGGCATGAACCGTTAAAGTGATGCATGTTATGTGATAGATACGTGTAGGAACTTTGTGCTCTATTTGAAAACCACTAAATGACTAACTGGTAAATTATACTAGGACGTGATTGACCGACCTTGACTGTTAGCTATTTTTGAGAGTCAAACCGAGCAACCGAGGTGAGTTCACACCCTTACTAAGGCATGGGATTCCTGGTGATTGGGAATGGGATTGAATAACTACTTATACTATCCACACTACTAGACAACTTACTACTGTCCTCGGATTGGGAAGGGCACTTGCGTAAAACCTTCGTAAACTCATACTTACTACTGTCCTCGGATTGGGAAGGGTACTTACATAAATCCTACGTAAATTCATACTTACTACTGTCCTCGGATTGGGAAGGGCACTTACGTAAAACCTACGTAAACTCATACTTACCATTGTCCTCGGATTGGGAAGGACACTTATGGATACGACTAGTCTAGTACATACAAAATGGGAAGCCCCCACTAAATATCGTAAAGGTTTGGGAATCAAGGATAATGGGTAATACATGGTTATGAAACGAACTTACGATTTCTGATACGAACTCATTAACTGAACAACTAACTGTGAACTCGCTCAACTTTGTTGTTGATTTGTTGCTACATGCCTTGCAGGTCGTAAGGTACTTATGGAGCTTGCGCGAGGAGGTGGTCGTTGTGGAATAGGGACTGTTATGTCCCGTGCCTAATAAATAAACTTTATGAACTTATGGAACTTATGTTTGGTCGTTAAACTTATGAATTATGAACTTATGTTTTGGACTTATGTTTTAAGCTTCCGCTGCTAACCTAAAGTCGGTTACTTATCTTTAGGTCACCAATTGTATTGTGATTGGCTTTATTAACTTAAATTATGTTGTTCAATATGATTGGTGGCTCGATCCTGGTCATGTCACGCCTCCAAGCGGTGACGCTCCGCATGGTGGATTTTGGGGGTGTGACAGATTGGTATCAGAGCCATTGGTTATAGCGAACTTGGTTTTAAAAAGGGGAAAAGCTTTTTGATAAAACCAGACTATAACCTGTACAGTGCTCAACGATCCAAAACGACGCTTCGCTCCACGTGCAAGACTCGACACTATAGGTGATACGATTCATGTTTATATTACCTACTTGTTAGTTACATAGAACATTGCTTATGGTATACTTAGATAACATAGTACCTACTGCTTGAAAACTTTGTGTGATCACTCTCTTCTGTTATTCCACGCTTGCGTATTGATACGACGCCCTTCTCACTTGTGTTCTCTGTATGGTGAAGATCATGAGTGGGCGAATTAGCCTCACACAAGCCCAGCTGACGGCTTTGATCAACGAACAAGTTACTGCGGCACTTGCAGCCGCTCAAGCAGGAGCCCAGCATGCCCAGCCGCCTGTGTGCACGTTCAAGACTTTTATGGACTGTCGTCCTAGTACTTTCAGTGGAACTGAAGGGGCCGTTGGACTCCTCCACTGGTTTAAGAAACTCGAGTCGGTCTTCGAAATGTGTGAATGCCCTGAGGCTCGTAGGGTGAAGTATGCCACTGGTACCCTCGAAGGCACTGCGCTGACTTGGTTGAACGCGCAAGTTCAAATGTTAGGGCTGGCAGCTGCTAATGCCACCCCATGGAACGACTTCAAGGAACTGATCAAGCTGGAATACTATAATCGTGATGACATTCATAAACTGGAAGTGGAGTTCTTTAACCTGAAGATGACGGGGTCAGAGATAGAGGCGTATACGAAGCTATCCAATGAACTGGCAGTGTTATGTCCAACTATGGTGGATCCTCCCATTAAGCGTATCGAGCTATACCTTAAAGGCTTGGTACCAGAGATTCAAAGCCATGTGACTGCTGCTAACCTTGCTACCATCCAGGATGTTACTCGTCTTGCTCATCGTCTCACAGACCAGGCAGTAGAACAGAACAAGCTGCCTAAGCGTATAGGTGCTGCTGCTACTACTACTTCTGCTATTCCCAGTGACAACAAACGAAAATGGGATGGAGCCAACAGCAAGGGTTCGACTATAGTTCAGTCCCAGGCGCAGCAGCGAAAGATTGATGACTACCAGAGTCCTGGTCAGCAATCTTCTGGTAGTCAAGGGCAGGGTGGATATCGAGGAAATCACCCAAAGTGCAACAAATGCAACAGACACCACAGTGGTCAGTGCAACAAGGGACGTTGTCAGAGGTGTCTCAAGATGGGTCATGAAGCCAAGGATTGCAGGAGCTCACGACCTACAAATCAGAATCGTCAGCAGCAGCAGCAAGCACTGTAGAATCAGCAACAGCAACAGGGCAACAGGGGATGCTTTCAGTGTGGTGTTGAGGGTCACTTCAAGAGGCACTGTCTACAACTGAATCAGAATCAGAATCAGAACAACAACCAAGGAAACGGGAACAACAATGGAGGCAACAATGGAGGCAACAACGGGGATAACAATAATGGCAATGGCGCCAGGGGACGTGTTTACGTGCTAGGTCAGGGCGACGCGAGGAACGATCCCAACGTTGTAATGGGTAAGTTTCTTCTGGATGATTTCTTTGTTACTGTTTTATTCGATTCGGGTGCCGATACTAGTTATGTGTCCTTAAAAGTTAGTCAAATGCTTAAGCGCACCCCAACACTTTTGACCCCTAAACACACAGTAGAGCTAGCAAACGGTAAAAGTCTCGAGGCCACGCACGTAGTCAAGGGTTGTAACCTCGTCTTATCTGGTCAAACCTTCTCTATCGATCTTATTCCTATCGTTCTGGGTAGTTTTGACGTTGTTATTGGGATGGATTGGTTATCTCATCAGCAAGCGGAAATTCTTTGCAACGAGAAGATTGTTCGCATCCCTCGTTCTAGTAAATGTCACACCCCGATTTCCACGTGTCACCGGTGGGCCCGGTGGGGGAGTATCGTGACGTGGTTGGCAACGTAATAGTCAAACAACACAATATAATAATGCACAGCGGAAGCAAATTTAAATAAGATACAACCGAATTTATTTATTGTAAACAAAGTCACAATTATCCGGTGTTTATCCACAGTAGGATCGAATAATAAAAATATTGTTTATGGTTCAACAGACATCGGCATCTTAAGTTTGCGAGACTTCTAGTGATGCTTAGGAGACTCCCAGCCTATTTCGCCTAGTACCTGCATTTAATCTTTTTGGGAAAATACGTCAGTTTACACTGGTAAATACATTCAACTGACTCATTTTATAAAATGATTGAAAATTGGTTTGGATGCACATGGCATAAACATTTTGTTTAACTTGGGAGAATTATTTTATATGATAATCTTGTTAACGATTTACATGTTACTTATGCGTTCAGTAGCCCGGACGTATCCGGGTTAAAGATCAATAGACACACCACTGTAAGTGAGTTATACACGGGAGTACGCCTACACCCCGTGCTCAGGTCGTGGCAATCTCGTAAGATAATGCCGAGGATATCCGGGACATGGTCATTAACCCCCCAAAGGCTGTAAAGTAAACACATCTGTTTAAAACGAGCCGATCAAATTATTCAATTAACCACTAAGCGTGGAAGATTTGATGCCCGATCAAGCGGTACGCTATGTACCGTAACCCAAGCCCGTATAGGGAAAATAAGTTAAAAGTATTTACCTTGATGCAAAGTATAGTCACAATAATCAAATAGCAGGTAGCTTTTACTGTTTCTCCTAATCTGGAACGAAGGTTAAATATAACCTATTAGAATCCTAGCGGGTCTTTAATTATGCTTAAGCTTAGACCGGCTAGTTTCAAAGATGCGGTTCGTACGCACGATTAAGCGAAGACCGGATAGAATGTGATTTAGACCCGAAAAGTTTGAAGACTTGTTTAATATGGGTTTACTATTCACATTCTGGATTTTGAGATGAAAATGATATCGTTTGACCCGTTTCGGCTAGTTTATGCAAACTATTTACATAAACCGAACCGAACGCGTAAAATGCATAACGGGTAACCGAAAGGGTCGTGAACAGGTTTCCTAAGTTAATACGCTTTAAATATGTGGTGATATCATTATGACATCTTCCATAATACCCATAACGAGTTTAGTCCCTAAATACGCCCCGTAGGGGTATTTTGGTCATTTTAAGGGTTATAAAAGAGATTTATAGTACTTCTGAGATACGAGTCTGGTTAAATCAGAAAAACATCTTAACTTAACAGGTTATGTCTAATGGTATTAAGTCTTACGTGGCAAAATGGTTTTAATACTAAACTACGCGTTTAATACGCGTATAAAGCCGTTTTAAGCGACGTACGGGTTAAAATACCAATCTGAGTTTTCTAATCAGCAAAACAAGTTCAAAATACTATATTTATTATTTTAAATCAGTGGCAATTGGATTGGTATCAATCGGATTCGTAAAACTCGTTTTATGGCTTAAAAGGGCATATTCGTAATTAACCGAATCAATGCGATAAGCCTAGCTTAAGACCAGCCTAAAAATAATTAAAAATCTTCAAAAATCCTAAAATATTATTTAACATCAGCGGGTAATAGTTTTGGTACCGAAAATCGGGTTTAGATAGGCTATGCGCTAATCGCGCCGTTTAATTAATAAAAAGCTTATTATTTACGCTAATGCGCATATCTCCTAATCTAGACCTCCGCTTGACGTGAAAATTTACGTACATGCTAAATAATCAGTAACTAAGATTATTGTATTTCCACATTTTCAAAATTCTCGTTATAAGGTCATAAGGGCGTTATGGTCCAATTTAAGCGATTAACGGAAACGTGTGCATGCATCGGATAATCAATGAAACAAGTACAGAGACTTATACTAGCATGTAACCCAACCCTAATGAGACTTTAAGGCATGTCTAATACCAACTAAAACGGGTCAGAACCGAAGTCAACGTAAAAGTCAAGGTTTTGCGCCTTTCGGTTCCGAACCGGGTTTAAACAGAAATTTGTCGAGTCGGACAAGCGTAAACAAGTTTTTATACTTATTATCAAGTTATATTAAGGTTAGAACAGGTTACACGCCTTACGGATTGCTAATCACGCGTTAAATCACAAATGTCATTTCTGTTGACTTTTTCGGTTAATGTTTGACTCGACAAACGAACCGGTTAGGATGGGAATCAGAGGAAACCCTTTTAGGGTCTTATTACCCACATAATTACCAACCTAACGGTACTTTTATTTCGGGTTACGACTGAGCTATCGATAACTAATCCCTAAGTCAACCGTAAGTTACGATATATTGACTTTTGAGCTAAAAACTAAACTAGAAATAATTTAGAAGGGATTAGAGACTTACTAGATGATTAATGGATGATTAGAAAGGCTCTTGATCAGTTTGCAAGCTCCCCAAATAATCAGAATGCTTGTATGTGATGTGTGAATGAATGAAGCTCATGAAGGTCCTTTATATAGTGGGTTTACACACCACAATCAATTGACACAAGAGTCTATGATCAGCCACAAGTGATAAACACATGTCTCTAGCATGTAGGAGGTGTCTAGGGGCCATGCATGTGCAAGAAAAACCGGCTGAAAGGGTCACAAGTGCGTATAACAGCCAACAGCAAGTTAACCTGTCGCTGGGCACCCCTCGCGTGACGCGAGGGGCCGTCGCGCCACGCGACGCCTTCGCTGAAACAGAATTTTGTTGTTTGTTGTTGGTTTGAAAGGGCAGCCATTATATACGACTTGTGGACTTCATTTTATCAATATGGGACCTCCAATAAGTGTCTATATGCTATAACATACCCTACCATTATCCAATGTTTCAAATGAATGCAAAAACAAGATCCGAAAACATCGGTTTACCATTGCTTTTCATCGTGGGATCCTATCATGCATTTCAACATCCATTATTGGCAATAATTCCCTGAATTGAGAGCGTAATAGATGTATAAAATATTATATCGGGTCTTGGGATTTATAATTGAGGTGTTCAGAGGTAATAATTTAACATGACGCCACTTTAAATCCTACCGAAAACATCTTTATTAAATCCGGGTTTTCAACGCGTTTTTGTCTTACATGACACGTGTCGTTTTATTATTAAACCCGAAATTTGCGAGGTGTTACATCCTCACCCCCTTAAAATAAATCTCGACCCGAGATTTACTGAAACAAGTAAGGGTACTTTTCTTTCATGGTGGATTCCAACTCCCACGTAAACTCGGGACCTCTTCGGGCATCCCATTTGACCTTTACAAAAGGTATGTGTTTTCTTCGAAGCTTCCTTACCTGTCGATCTTCAATCGACAAAGGTTTTTCTACAAACGTTAAGCTCTTATCTATTTGCACATCTGCATGTGGCATGACATGCGAATCGTCAGCGGAACACTTCTTTAGATTGCAGATGTGGAACACATTGTGAATTCCACTCAGCTCTTCTGGTAGGTTCAGCTTGTAGGCAACTGACCCGACACGTTCGATAACCTCGAAAGGTCCTATGTATCTCGGGCTTAGTTTGCCTTTCTTACCAAATCGCATCACCCCCTTCCAGGGTGACACTTTAAGTAGGACTTTGTCACCTACTTCGAAGTGAAAGTCCTTACGACTTGGATCCGCGTAACTCTTCTGCCTATTCCGAGCAGCTTGGAGATTGTTACGAATCTGGACAATCTTGTCCGTCGTTTCGAACACGATCTCTGGTCCTGATAACTGGACTTCTCCAACTTCCGCCCAACAAACTGGCGATCTACATTTTCTACCGTATAATGCCTCAAAAGGCGCAGCCTTTATGCTGGTATGGTAGCTATTGTTGTAGGAGAATTCGATCAATGGTAGGTTCTTATCCCAGCTACCTCCCAAATCGATCGCACATGCGCGTAGCATGTCTTCCAACGTTTGAATAGTACGCTCACTCTGACCGTCTGTCTGAGGATGGTAAGCCGTACTAAAGTTCAAACGCGTACCCAAAGATTGCTGGAAACTCTTCCAAAAGTGTGACGTGTACCTAGTATCCCGGTCAGAGATAATAGCTACAGGTATGCCGTGTAGGGCTACAATCTTGTCAACGTATAACTGGGCTAACATATCGGAGCTATAAGTCTCCTTGATGGGTAAGAAATGAGCTGACTTAGTCAGTCGGTCAACTATAACCCATATCGTATCATTGCCTTTTCTTGTCTTGGGTAACTTGGTAATAAAATCCATAGTTACCATTTCCCACTTCCACGTAGGAAGTTCAGGCTGTTGTAGCAAACCTGACGGTTTCTGATGCTCGGCTTTGACTTGCGCACATGTCAAGCATTTTGCTACATGGGCGGCCACAGACTTTTTCAAGCCTATCCACCAATAATTTGCCTTTAAATCCTGGTACATCTTGTCAGCTCCAGGATGAACGGAGTATTTGGAACTATGGGCTTCTTGGAGGATGATATCACGAAGTCCTCCAAAAATTGGAACCCATATTCGTCCGTTTAACCGTAAAATTCCGTCCTTGCTAAGAGTTAACTGCTCCTCAGTTACTCCTAACTTTTCATTAGGATAGTTAGCTTCCAACACAGCTTCCTTCTGTGCAGCTAACACCCTTTCTATCAAACTGTTCTTTATCTCCATACGCTTGGCGTTAATTCGTATGGGTTTAACCCTTTCCTTTCTGCTCAAGGCATCAGCGACTACATTCGCTTTGCCGGGATGGTATTTGATTTCACAATCATAATCATTCAAAGTTTCCATCCAACGGCGTTGCCTCATGTTTAATTCTTTCTGGTTAAACAGATGCTGGAGGCTCTTGTGATCAGAAAAGATCACAAACTTGATTCCATAAAGATAATGCCTCCACAGTTTTAGTGCGAACACAACGGCACCCAATTCCAAGTCATGGGTGGTGTAATTCTTTTCGTGCACCTTTAACTGCCGTGATGCATAGGCAATCACCTTGCCTTTCTGCATAAGCACACACCCCATGCCAGTGTGTGATGCATCACAATAAACTACAAATTCTTCAGCGCCTTCCGGTAAGGTAAGCACAGGAGCGTTGCTCAACCTTTGTTTCAAAACATCGAAGGACTCTTGCTGCTTAGGGCCCCATACGAATTTTACTTTCTTTTTGGTCAAGGAAGTTAGGGGTGCAGCAATCCTTGAAAAATTTTCAATGAAGCGCCTGTAATATCCTGCCAACCCTAGGAAGCTACGGATTTCTGTTGGCGTCTTTGGCTCTTGCCAGTTCATTACTGCTTCAACCTTAGCGGGATCCACCTGGATACCACACTCACTGACCACATGTCCAAGAAATTGGACTTCCCTAAGCCAAAATTCACATTTGGAGAATTTGGCATAGAGCTTTTCCTTATGCAGAAGTTTGAGAATACATCGAAGATGTTTCTCGTGGTCAGCTTTGTTCTTAGAATAAATGAGAATGTCGTCGATGAAAACGATGACGAATTTATCTAAGTGCGGCTTGCAAACGCGATTCATGAGATCCATGAACGCAGCCGGTGCATTGGTGAGCCCAAAAGGCATCACTAGAAACTCGTAGTGACCGTAACGAGTCCTAAATGCAGTCTTGTGAACGTCTTCATCCTTAACCTTCAACTGATGGTATCCAGACCTCAAATCAATCTTTGAGAAGTAACTTGCCCCTTGAAGCTGATCGAACAAATCGTCGATTCTGGGCAATGGATACCTATTCTTGATCGTGACCTTGTTAAGCTCGCGATAGTCGATGCATAGACGCATCGATCCATCCTTCTTCTTGACAAACAGGATTGGCGCTCCCCAAGGAGATGAACTAGGTCGAATGAAACCCTTAGCCAGCAGTTCATCTAGCTGCGTCCGCAACTCCTTCATTTCGGTGGGTGCCAATCTGTATGGTGCTCTGGCAACTGGTGCCGCTCCGGGAATGATATCGATCCTGAATTCGACTTGTCTATCTGGTGGTAGGCCAGGTAGATCTTCAGGAAACACTCCTGGGTATTCAGAAATGACAGGGATGTCTTCTAACTTCGGTTTAGGTTCCTCCAAAATCACTTGCGCCATGTAAATGACACATCCCCTCTTCAAACACTTGGAAGCCTTGAGCATAGTCACCTGCTCAGGCAGTCCGTACTGGGTATCTCCCCGAATGGTAAGTGACTCACCAGACGGAGTCTTTATTACTACCTGTTTCTGTTTACAGACGATTTGGGCCTGGTTATGAGATAACCAGTCCATACCCAGCACTATGTCAAAACCAGCTAATTTAAACGGAAGTAGAGACAGAGGAAAAGAATGGTTCTTAATGGATATAGTACATCCATCTAACACAGTAGAGACGGTTTCTATGGTACCATCTGCTAACTCTACCTCATAGTTTACGCTTAGGGTTTTGACAGGTAAATTCAACAATTTACAAAACTTCTGATCCACAAAAGACTTATCTGCACCGGAATCAAAAAGTACTCTTGCAAAGACATCATTTACAAGGAATGTACCTGTTATGACGTTATCATCTTGCACAGCCTCCTGCGCATCCATCCTGAAGACTCTGGCGTTAGTCTTCTTAGCCTCCTCAGGCTTCTTGTTATTCTTGGGGCAGTTAGTCTTTATGTGGCCCTTCTCATTGCAACGATAGCACGTCGCATCTTTCATCTTCTTGCAATCCAAGGTTTTGTGTTCCTTGGATTTGCACAAACCACAAGCAAAAGACCTTGACTCGTTATTCGAGTTTGATCCAAATCTGCACTTTCCAAAGTGCTTTTTCTTGCAAGTTTTGCACGTGGGCTTCTCATCAGAACGATGCCCATCTTTCTTCGACTCCGATCCCTTCTTTCGATCACCGTTCCCACGGTGTTTCTTGTTCGACCTACGCGAACCATCATCTTCTCGCTTCCTCTTCTCAGTATCCTTATTCCTCAGCGATCTCTGACGGACCGCATCAAGTGTGAGGGATAAGGAAAGGTCAGTTACAGACCTGAAGGTAACTGGCCGAGAAGCTTTAACACTGGCCTTGATCTCGGGTTCCAACCCGCCAATAAAACGAGCGATCCTCTTTGGCTCGGGGGTTACCAGGTAGGGAACCAACCTGGACAGCGTATTGAAGCTTGTCAGGTAAGCTTGGCAGTCGAGGTTCTTCATTACCAATGACAGAAAGTCATATTCAATCTTTTCCACCTCGTGTTGAGGGCAGTAATTGTCTTTGATCAAGGCAATGAATTGATCCCACGTCATGCTATACAACGGGATCTTTCCGGAGGCCTCCATCAGAGATCTCCACCAGACCAATGCTTCACCTTTGAAGGACTGTGACACAAACTTCACTATATCCCGTTCAGCGCACCCGCTTATGTCCACCACTGTGTCCATTTCATCCAGCCACGTCATGCAATCAACGGCCCCCTTTTCCCCTGTAAAATCCCGGGGCTTGCAAGACACGAAGTATTTGTAAGTGCAACCCTTGTTACGGGGTCCTTGATGCAGTACCAAGTGCTGGGATGGGTCACTTTGATTGTTGGTGGACTGACGGTCATCACCGTCTTTCTTTGGTCCGTTCTTCTTGGGAGGAGGCTTGTTATGAGCCTCAGAATGTGTTCTTGGCTTTGAGTGTGATACGGAGTGGGTCCTACTCCTGGTACCACTGTATTCTTCATATTGCCTATCCAAGGCTTGAGTGACAGCACCATCAATGATAGCTTTTAGTTCGGCGCCCGTCAATGTAATCTGGGCGTTTTCATTTGGCGCCGCAGTAGGGCTATTGACTTCATTAGAATTTGCCATTCGTATTGAACTGTTACAGAAACAAGAACAATATTTTATTTGAAAGTTTATTATAGAATTACCCCCTTAGGGTAACTCGTTAACCATGGTAACAGAGACCCTTCTTGGTTAACTCAATAATCGTATTAATTTAGGATTTCAATTTAAATTTATCCTAAACATATAACAATAACAATATATATATTAGCACATAAGGCTTGGTCACATGGACAATTTAATATACTATGATTTCTGAGAATCAAGACTTTTAAGGTTTGAACCTAGTTCATTACCTTTATTAGACAGGGAGTCCTAGCTACCACCGTCTTTTGGCTTATATAGAAATGAGCATGGCCCGTAGGCGCTATTTTACCACGTATGGTTGAATATGATCACCTTAATTGATGATGTAAATCCAGGATTCAGAGATCATTATACTGGATTAGGAAACTTCTAAAGAATCCTTATTCATTTTTAAAAAAAAATGACATGTGATTTTTAACGAATCACTTCTGCCAGGAGTGTTAACATGTTTTAAGATGTTAACAAGAATTTGAATCTTTTAACCCGGTATTACCATTTTGGCCCGGTCTTATATTTGACACGAGGCTAGGTTCCACACTTTAAGATTCTTAATTAAATAATTACTTAGGCAGATTAAAAGGAATGATTTTAATTTATTTATTTCATTTATAATTATTATATATGCACAAATGGCAAACATGAAATTTATAAAACAACACTCCAATAATTTATAACAACATTACATATCGCCCTAAACGGGTCTTTCACACATGAAATTTGCCCACGTAGGAGCTACAGCATACAACATGCCCACGCAGGGGTCTTACAGAAGACATGCCCACGTAGGGGTTAACATACTAACAATTGTCCACGTAGGGACATAAACAAACATAAGTCCACGTAGGGACTAAACATACAACATACCCTCGTAGGGGTTTATGGAAAGATAGACCCACGTAGGGGTCAATACACACAACAAACATACACACATAAATGTCCACGCAGGGACTTAATTTTAAAGTAGACATATACACATAAAGGATTTACTGATCCTTTTTGCTCTTTCCCTTGATTAGGTTCGTCAAGGTCTTGAACATTCCCTGGTTGCGCCGTCGATCTTCCCGTGCCTCATGTCGCACCTCTCTAATACTTTGCAGGATCTCCTGATGCAGTGGTGGCGACATTTGTAGAGACGGCGGGGGTTGTTGGTAAAACGGGGGTTGTGTAGGCATCTGGTACCCCTGGACTGGGTACCCTACTCCCCAAGGACCCCCATACGGTCCTTCAGGGTTAAGAGCGTTGTAATTAGCAGCTACCAGGTATGGGTCGGCTTCAGCGTAACCGGGGTTAGTGTGGGTTGGTAGCTCAAACGGGTTATACATCGAAGGACCCGTGTATGCTGGTATCTGATTATCGAAACCCATTGGTGGCGGTTGCTGCGCGAAGGGGTTTGATGGTCCACCCATCTGTGGAACTTCTGGAAGCGGCTGATAATTTCTGCCACTTGATTGTAGAGGAGAGTTAAAGTGAAACTCTTCTCTTCGTGTGGACATCCGGGCTCCGGATCTCCTATGTCTTTGCGGCTGTGGAGGCGCCGGCTGAACTGGTGGCGGTGGAGGCGGTGGCGTAACTGCCTCAAACTGGTGATTCCCAGAGGAATCTTGATGATGCTGCTGCTGCTGCTCATGCGGCGGAGAATAGTGAGGCTGCGGCTGCTCATGCGGCGACGAATGGTGAGAAGGTGTATAATACCATTCGTGCCGAGTAAAGATAGCCTGGAAGCTATCTGGACCATTATAGGGTGGCCCGTGATAAATGGAACTATCCGAGACCTCGATTGGGTGGTTGGGAGTTCCTGATGCGGGTTCTTCTGGGTCGTCTTCCTCATCCATATCGTTTCCTCCAGAAAAATGGTCCTCCGGCCCCAATGGGTTAAAACCCACTGGTTCTTGTATATAATCCACCGGGTTAAACTGGCCTTGCAAGATTGGAGTGGGGTCTCCAAAAGGGCGGTGCGACATAGATCGCTGTAACGGTATGTGCGAATGGTGGGGGTCTCTAGGCTCATTTTCTGATTGTGGCCCGTAGGAGTCCTGGGCGGGAGTCGTCGAGCTGTTCGAAGTCGACCGTCTTGCCGGTTGAAATAGACCTCTCTGGTTCCGTCGAGTACCATCACTCTCGGCGGGGATAGGACCTCGTGTATTGGATGGCCCAGCTTCATGGTCGTTGGGGGCGGTGGTCGGCCCCTTTCCTCCTCGTCCTCGCATACGTAAAAATCTTGGCGGCATTTTGTTATTCCTGTCAATAAAGCATGAGATAACAATAGCAAAATATAAAATTTTAAAGGACAAAACAAAAACCCGAAAAGGTGGAATTTGTCCTATGTTATAAGTCTAGACTCGAAAGTTTAGATATGTGCAATTGTGTAACTGAGATTAAACACAAAAGGCTAGTGTTTAATTCACTCAGTGTTGGCTCTGATACCAACCTGTCACACCCCGATTTCCACGTGTCACCGGTGGGCCCGGTGGGGGAGTATCGTGACGTGGTTGGCAACGTAATAGTCAAACAACACAATATAATAATGCACAGCGGAAGCAAATTTAAATAAGATACAACCGAATTTATTTATTGTAAACAAAGTCACAATTATCCGGTGTTTATCCACAGTAGGATCGAATAATAAAAATATTGTTTATGGTTCAACAGACATCGGCATCTTAAGTTTGCGAGACTTCTAGTGATGCTTAGGAGACTCCCAGCCTATTTCGCCTAGTACCTGCATTTAATCTTTTTGGGAAAATACGTCAGTTTACACTGGTAAATACATTCAACTGACTCATTTTATAAAATGATTGAAAATTGGTTTGGATGCACATGGCATAAACATTTTGTTTAACTTGGGAGAATTATTTTATATGATAATCTTGTTAACGATTTACATGTTACTTATGCGTTCAGTAGCCCGGACGTATCCGGGTTAAAGATCAATAGACACACCACTGTAAGTGAGTTATACACGGGAGTACGCCTACACCCCGTGCTCAGGTCGTGGCAATCTCGTAAGATAATGCCGAGGATATCCGGGACATGGTCATTAACCCCCCAAAGGCTGTAAAGTAAACACATCTGTTTAAAACGAGCCGATCAAATTATTCAATTAACCACTAAGCGTGGAAGATTTGATGCCCGATCAAGCGGTACGCTATGTACCGTAACCCAAGCCCGTATAGGGAAAATAAGTTAAAAGTATTTACCTTGATGCAAAGTATAGTCACAATAATCAAATAGCAGGTAGCTTTTACTGTTTCTCCTAATCTGGAACGAAGGTTAAATATAACCTATTAGAATCCTAGCGGGTCTTTAATTATGCTTAAGCTTAGACCGGCTAGTTTCAAAGATGCGGTTCGTACGCACGATTAAGCGAAGACCGGATAGAATGTGATTTAGACCCGACAAGTTTGAAGACTTGTTTAATATGGGTTTACTATTCACATTCTGGATTTTGAGATGAAAATGATATCGTTTGACCCGTTTCGGCTAGTTTATGCAAACTATTTACATAAACCGAACCGAACGCGTAAAATGCATAACGGGTAACCGAAAGGGTCGTGAACAGGTTTCCTAAGTTAATACGCTTTAAATATGTGGTGATATCATTATGACATCTTCCATAATACCCATAACGAGTTTAGTCCCTAAATACGCCCCGTAGGGGTATTTTGGTCATTTTAAGGGTTATAAAAGAGATTTATAGTACTTCTGAGATACGAGTCTGGTTAAATCAGAAAAACATCTTAACTTAACAGGTTATGTCTAATGGTATTAAGTCTTACGTGGCAAAATGGTTTTAATACTAAACTACGCGTTTAATACGCGTATAAAGCCGTTTTAAGCGACGTACGGGTTAAAATACCAATCTGAGTTTTCTAATCAGCAAAACAAGTTCAAAATACTATATTTATTATTTTAAATCAGTGGCAATTGGATTGGTATCAATCGGATTCGTAAAACTCGTTTTATGGCTTAAAAGGGCATATTCGTAATTAACCGAATCAATGCGATAAGCCTAGCTTAAGACCAGCCTAAAAATAATTAAAAATCTTCAAAAATCCTAAAATATTATTTAACATCAGCGGGTAATAGTTTTGGTACCGAAAATCGGGTTTAGATAGGCTATGCGCTAATCGCGCCGTTTAATTAATAAAAAGCTTATTATTTACGCTAATGCGCATATCTCCTAATCTAGACCTCCGCTTGACGTGAAAATTTACGTACATGCTAAATAATCAGTAACTAAGATTATTGTATTTCCACATTTTCAAAATTCTCGTTATAAGGTCATAAGGGCGTTATGGTCCAATTTAAGCGATTAACGGAAACGTGTGCATGCATCGGATAATCAATGAAACAAGTACAGAGACTTATACTAGCATGTAACCCAACCCTAATGAGACTTTAAGGCATGTCTAATACCAACTAAAACGGGTCAGAACCGAAGTCAACGCAAAAGTCAAGGTTTTGCGCCTTTCGGTTCCGAACCGGGTTTAAACAGAAATTTGTCGAGTCGGACAAGCGTAAACAAGTTTTTATACTTATTATCAAGTTATATTAAGGTTAGAACAGGTTACACGCCTTACGGATTGCTAATCACGCGTTAAATCACAAATGTCATTTCTGTTGACTTTTTCGGTTAATGTTTGACTCGACAAACGAACCGGTTAGGATGGGAATCAGAGGAAACCCTTTTAGGGTCTTATTACCCACATAATTACCAACCTAACGGTACTTTTATTTCGGGTTACGACTGAGCTATCGATAACTAATCCCTAAGTCAACCGTAAGTTACGATATATTGACTTTTGAGCTAAAAACTAAACTAGAAATAATTTAGAAGGGATTAGAGACTTACTAGATGATTAATGGATGATTAGAAAGGCTCTTGATCAGTTTGCAAGCTCCCCAAATAATCAGAATGCTTGTATGTGATGTGTGAATGAATGAAGCTCATGAAGGTCCTTTATATAGTGGGTTTACACACCACAATCAATTGACACAAGAGTCTATGATCAGCCACAAGTGATAAACACATGTCTCTAGCATGTAGGAGGTGTCTAGGGGCCATGCATGTGCAAGAAAAACCGGCTGAAAGGGTCACAAGTGCGTATAACAGCCAACAGCAAGTTAACCTGTCGCTGGGCACCCCTCGCGTGACGCGAGGGGCCGTCGCGCCACGCGACGCCTTCGCTGAAACAGAATTTTGTTGTTTGTTGTTGGTTTGAAAGGGCAGCCATTATATACGACTTGTGGACTTCATTTTATCAATATGGGACCTCCAATAAGTGTCTATATGCTATAACATACCCTACCATTATCCAATGTTTCAAATGAATGCAAAAACAAGATCCGAAAACATCGGTTTACCATTGCTTTTCATCGTGGGATCCTATCATGCATTTCAACATCCATTATTGGCAATAATTCCCTGAATTGAGAGCGTAATAGATGTATAAAATATTATATCGGGTCTTGGGATTTATAATTGAGGTGTTCAGAGGTAATAATTTAACATGACGCCACTTTAAATCCTACCGAAAACATCTTTATTAAATCCGGGTTTTCAACGCGTTTTTGTCTTACATGACACGTGTCGTTTTATTATTAAACCCGAAATTTGCGAGGTGTTACAGTAAAGAACCCCCAGTGATTCATGGCGACAAGAGTGGTGTTGTCGTAGGCATTATCTCTTTCCTTAAGGCCCAGAAGTGTTTGCGAAAGGGCCACACTGCCATTCTAGCACTCGTTACTGACACATCAACGGAAGAGAAGAAATTTGAAGACATTCCTATAGTGCGTGATTTTCCTGAGGTATTTCCTGAGGAATTACCTGGTCTCCCGCCTCATCGACAAGTCGAGTTTCAAATCGAGCTAGATCCTGGAGCAGCACCAATAGCTCGTGCACCTTATCGTCTAGCCCCATCAGAACTTGAAGAACTGTCTACGCAACTACAAGAACTCTTGGAAAAGGGTTTCATACGTCCTAGCTCTTCGCCCTGGGGAGCTCCAGTCTTGTTTGTGAAGAAGAAAGACGGTACTTACAAAATGTGTATTGACTATCGCGAACTTAACAAGGTGATCGTGAAGAATCGTTATCCTCTTCCACGTATTGACGACTTGTTCGACCAGTTGCAAGGGTCGAGCTACTACTCTAAGATTGATTTGAGATCGGGATACCATCAGCTGAGAGTCCGAAAGGAGGACGTCTCCAAAACAGCGTTCAGAACTCGTTACGGCCATTACGAGTTTCTGGTCATGCCTTTCGGGTTGACAAACACACCTGCAGTCTTCATGGATCTCATGAACCGAGTATGCATACCTTACTTGGATAAGTTTGTTATTGTTTTCATCGACGACATCCTGATCTATTCAAAGAGTCTGGAGGAACACGAGCAGCATCTGAGGCATATGCTGGAACTTCTTCGAAAAGAGCAGCTGTATGCCAAGTTTTCGAAATGTGACTTCTGGCTTCGCGAAGTCAACTTTCTAGGCCATGCGGTAAACAAGGATGGAATCCATGTGGATCCATCTAAGGTTGACTCGATCAAGAACTGGCCTGCACCCCGTACACCGACAGAAATCCGCCAATTCTTGGGTTTGGCGGGATATTACAGAAGGTTTATCAAAGATTTCTCCAAGATTGCGCAACCTCTCACTTCACTGACTCAGAAGGGTGTCACCTATCGTTGGGGTGATGCACAAGAATCCACATTTCAGCACTTAAAAGATAGACTTTGTAGCGCGCCTATCCTCTCATTGCCTGAAGGCACAGATGATTTTGTGGTTTATTGCGACGCTTCCATCCAAGGACATGGTTGCGTGTTGATGCAACGTGACAAGGTCATTGCCTACGCATCACGCCAACTTAAAGTTCACGAGAGGAATTACACTACTCATGATCTGGAGCTGGGAGCAGTTGTTTTCGCGCTTAAGATATGGAGACATTACCTGTACGGTACCAGGTGCACCATTTACACCGATCACAGGAGTCTCGAGCATATCTTCAAGAAAAAGGAGTTAAACATGCGACAGCGTCGATGGGTCGAGCTCTTGAATGATTACGAATGTGCGATCAAGTATCACCCGGGTAAAGCCAATGTTGTGGCTAACGCCCTCAGTCGAAAGGATACTATACCTAAGCGTGTACGTGCGTTACAGCTTACCATCTAATCTAACCTTCCCGCTAAGATTCGCGATGCTCAGGTTGAAGCATTGAAAGCAGAGAACATCAGGGCTGAGTCCCTGAGAGGGTCGAGGCAGCGGTAAGAACAAAAGGAAAACAACGCTTACTATGTAAACGGACGCATCTGGGTTCCACTGTATGGAGACCTACGCGAGCTTGTGATGGATGAAGCCTATAAGTCTCGTTATTCAGTACATCCTGGTTCGGATAAGATGTACCACGACCTAAAGACTACATACTGGTGGCCTGGTATGAAAGCCAACATAGCAACCTATGTTAGCAAATGCTTGACTTGTGCTAGGGTCAAGACCGAATATCAGAAACCCTCAGGCCTACTTCAACAACCGGAGATCCCGAAATGGAAATGGGAGCAGATTTCCATGGATTTCGTTACTGGTCTGCCTAGATCTCAACGCGGAAACGATACCATTTGGGTGATCGTAGATCGACTGACCAAGTCTGCACATTTTCTGGCTATCAAAGAAATGGATAAGTTTTCTACTCTTGCAGACATTTACCTAAAGGAAGTGGTATCAAGGCCCGGAGTGCCAACCTCCATCATTTCTGATCGTGACGCGCGTTTTACTTCTGAACTGTGGCAAGCTATGCACAAGTCCTTCGGCTCACATTTAGATATGAGCACAGCTTATCACCCACAGACGGATGGGCAATCTGAACACACCATCCAAACCCTTGAAGACATGCTTAGGGCATGCGTAATCGACTTCGGCAATGGCTGGGAAAAACACCTTCCGTTAGTGGAGTTTTCGTATAACAACAGCTACCACACCAGCATCCAGGCCGCTCCGTTCGAGGCATTGTATGGACGCAATTGCCGATCACCTCTCTGTTGGGCAGAAGTTAGTGACAGTCAAATCACTGGCCCAACACTTGTAATAGATACAACCGAGAAGGTTGCTCAGATACGACAATGGATGGCGGCAGCTCGTGACCGTCAGAAAAGCTATGTTGATAAGAAAAGAAAGCCACTCGAGTTCCAGGTTGGGGATCGAGTGCTACTTAAAGTCTCACCTTGGAAAGGTGTAGTTCGTTTTGGCAAACGAGGCAAGCTCAATCCGCGCTATGTCGGACCGTTCGAAATCATTGAGAAAATTGGCAAAGTCGTTACAGGTTGAATCTACCTGAAGAACTCAGTGAAGTTCACAACGTATTTCACGTGTCAAATTTGAAGAAGTATCTGTCAGATGAGACCCTCATAGTTCCTCTCAAGGAGCTCACAATCGACGACCAGCTGCGATTCATCGAGGAACCAGTAGAAATTACTGATCGAGATGTTAAGATTCTCAAGCGCACCAGGATACCTCTCATTCGAGTTCGTTGGGATTCCCGCCGTGGCCCGGAGTATACCTGGGAATGAGAAGACCAAATGAAACTCAAGTACCCCCAGCTGTTTAAGAAAAACGCAACCACTACTGAGGCTGAAGCTACTGCAGAATTTCGGGAGGAAATTGCAAATCAACGGGGGGATGATGTGACACCCCAGGAAAACCAGGAAAACAACGCAACTTAACTAGCTTACTCAGTAACCACGTGCTAAATTTCGGGAAGAAATTTTCTTAACAGGGGGAGAATGTGACAACCCTCGTAATTCCATGTATTCCGTTCAATTTATTAATGATAATTAAAGTGCTTGACGACTGTGTGGAATTACTTAACTGCTCTCTGATTACTGTGTTATACTTACATGTGCTTGTTAACATACTAGTAGTGTACAGAAAAGTAACTAAATAATCCATTATGCTTTCCTGAGTGTTGAAAATTAAAAACGTTACAAAAATATATATGTAGGACACTTTACGGATTAATTAAGCACTTTAACGGAACAACACCGAACCGAATAACCGGACTTTACCCGGAACACAAAAATATTGCCAAACACATTGTTTTTATTTTTCTAAGCTAGCTAGGGTCCCCGAACACCCTAACACACCTTATATTATATAACACACACTAATACACAAACTATATCATTCAAACTTAACTAAATGGTAACTAGATAAATTACAACCCAACCCCCTACCCCCCCCCCCCCCTTCGACGGTCATGAATGGAGGGGACACCCCCATGATTTTTTTTATTGTTTATTAGATCCTTGTCTAGTTATTAGAAGCACATTGTCCATAAGATCATAACTTGATGAAGGTTATAAGTATTAACCCCAAGATCTCTACCTTCTCACTTCACCAAACTTCAAACACTTACAACTCTCCTCTCCTCCTTCCTTACCTTCGGCCGCCACCACCATCCACCATAACACCACCATAGAGCTTTCATCCAAGCAATCTACATGCATACAAAGGTGTAAGAGGCCCTACAACGAAGCTTGGTGTGTTCGGAAGCTTAAGGACCACTCTTGTTTTCTTTTATCCACCACTTTTATGCCTTGTTTCTCCCCTAGCCTTGTGCTAGTAGTAAGTGCTCTAAAACTTCATCTTGTTCTTGTTTTTAGTGGTTAATAGATGATTGAATGGAGAAATATTAAGAAACACTAAAGAACATGAACTAAGTCTTGAACATAAAGGGTAAAAAGTGGATAAAGAGAAGATATATGATTAAATCATGTTGATCTTGTGTTGTTATGATTCTTGTTGATTTCCTGATGATTTGCTGGTTAAATATTGATGTTTGATGTTGTTGTGATCACTAAACATGTTAACGGAATCAATCGAACGCGCTTTAGAAGGTTAAAGACTGAAAACAGAAAGCTGTTTAGTGATTACAGCCAACTGAAGTTGGCTAACTGAAGTTGGCTGTAACCAGACCGTAACTTAACAAAAAATGTATTTTATGAAGTCTAGATTTATTTATTATGAAATACGGTTCTAATGGCACTAGAATCATAATTTTTAGACTTCGTTTACTATTTCTAAGTGTCGTTTTGTAACAGCAGCTAGAGCTACATTTTTGCTGTTGAAAATATGCATTATGTTTTCAGTCATAGCTTGAATTCTGTGTAGAGTTAGATCATAAAATTTGTACTATAGATGACCACCGATGTATCTGTAATTCTCTCACTGGAATTTCGTAAATCGGACTCTCGATAAATTTTAAATAAATTATTCCGTGGACTGCAGTCAGAAAAAGATAAATCTAATTTCAGTACGGAAAATGATTTTTTATAAAATATTGGTAATGAACTGGACCCCGATATTTTTACACAATAATATTTGGATCGTTTAAGACATACTGTAAAAATTTGGAAATTTTTGGAATAAGTTAACTATTTTATTAAAATGCCCGAAAACAGCCCAGTTTTGGATGTTTAATTTGAAATGACATAAGTAGTAATTTGCTTGTCTAAATGTCGAGTATGTTATCTGAGGATGATCTAACATGTTATATGTGTTATGTGCATTATCATATGTTTGTGTATGAGTGGGGAATGGATGGGAAGTTTATATGGGCATGAACCGTTAAAGTGATGCATGTTATGTGATAGATACGTGTAGGAACTTTGTGCTCTATTTGAAAACCACTAAATGACTAACTGGTAAATTATACTAGGACGTCATAGACCGACCTTGACTGTTAGCTATTTTTGAGAGTCAAACCGAGCAACCGAGGTGAGTTCACACCCTTACTAAGGCATGGGATTCCTGGTGATTGGGAATGGGATTGAATAACTACTTATACTATCCACACTACTAGACTACTTACTACTGTCCTCGGATTGGGAAGGTCGAGCTCTTGAATGATTACGAATGTGCGATCAAGTATCACCCGGGTAAAGCCAATGTTGTGGCTGACGCCCTCAGTCGAAAGGATACTATACCTAAGCGTGTACGTGCGTTACATCTTACCATCCAATCTAACCTTCCCGCTCAGATTCGCGATACTCAGGTTGAAGAATTGAAAGCAGAGAACATCAGGGCTGAGTCCCTGAGAGGGTCGAGGCAGCGGTTAGAACAAAAGGAAAACGGCGCTTACAATGTAAACGGACGCATCTGGGTTCCACTGTATGGAGACCTACGTGAGCTTGTGATGGATGAAGCCCATAAGTCTCGTTATTCAGTACATCCTGGTTCAGATAAGATGTACCACGACCTAAAGACTACATACTGGTGGCCTGGTATGAAAGCCAGCATAGCAACCTATGTTAGCAAATGCTTGACTTGTGCTAGGGTCAAGACCGAATATCAGAATCCCTCAGGCCTACTTCAACAACCGGAGATCCCGAAATGGAAATGGGAGCAGATTTCCATGGATTTCGTTACTGGTTTGCCTAGATCTCAACGCGGAAACGATACCATTTGGGTGATCGTAGATCGACTGACCAAGTCTGCACATTTTCTGGCTATCAAAGAAACGGATAAGTTTTCTACTCTTGCAGACATTTACCTAAAGGAAGTGGTATCAAGGCCCGGAGTGCCAACCTCCATCATTTCTGATCGTGACGCGCGTTTTACTTCTGAACTGTGGCAAGCTATGCACAAGTCCTTCGGCTCACGTTTAGATATGAGCACCGCTTATCACCCACAGACGGATGGGCAATCTGAACACACCATCCAAACCCTTGAAGACATGCTTAGGGCATGCGTAATCGACTTCGGCAATGGCTGGGAAAAACACCTTCCGCTATTGGAGTTTTCGTATAACAACAGCTACTACACCAGCATGCAGGCCGCTCCGTTCGAGGCATTGTATGGACGCAAATGCCGATCACCTCTCTGTTGGGCAGAAGTTGGTGACAGTCAAATCACTGGCCCAGCATTTGTAATAGATACAACCGAGAAGATTGCTCAGATACGACAACGGGTGGCGGCAAGTCGTGACCGTCAGAAAAGCTATGCTGATAAGAAAAGAAAGCCACTCGAGTTCCAGGTTGGGGATCGAGTGCTACTTAAAGTCTCACCTTGGAAAGGTGTAGTTCGTTTTGGAAAACGATGCGAGCTCAATCCGCGCTATGTCGGACCGTTCGAAATCATTGAGAAAATTGGTAAAGTCGCTTACAGGTTGAATCTACCTGAAGAACTCAGTGGAGTTCACAACGTATTCCACGTGTCAAATCTGAAGAAGTGTCTGTCAGATGAGACCCTCATAGTTCCTCTCAAGGAGCTCACAATCGACGACCAGCTACGATTCATCGAGGAACCAGTAGAAATTACTGATCGAGATGTTAAGATTCTAAAGCGCACCAGGATACCTCTCGTTCGAGTTCGTTGGGATTCTCGTGATGGCCCGGAGTATACCTGGGAACGAGAAGACCAAATGAAACTCAAGTACCCCCAGCTGTTTAAGAAAAACGCAACCACTACTGAGGCTGAAGCTACTGCAGAATTTCGGGACGAAATTCCAAATCAACGGGGGGATGATGTGACACCCCTGGAAAACCAGGAAAACAACGCAACTTAACTAGCTTCCTCAGTAACCACGTGCTAAATTTCGGGTTGAAATTTTCTTAACAGGGGGAGAATGTGACAACCCTCGTAATTCCATGTATTCCGTACAATTTATTAATGATAATTAAAGTGCTTGACGACTGTGTGGAATTACTTAACTGCTCTCTGATTACTGTGTTATACTTACATGTGCTTGTTAACATACTAGTAGTGTATAGAAAAGTTACTAAATAGTCCGTTATGCTTTCCTGAGTGTTGAAAATTAAAAACGTTACAAAAATATATATGTAGGACACTTTACGGATTAATTAAGCACTTTAACGGAACAACACCGAACCGAATAACCGGACTTTACCCGGAACACAAAAATATTGCCAAACACATTGTTTTTATTTTTCTAAGCTAGCTAGGGTCCCCGAACACCCTAACACACCTTATGTTATATAACACACACTAATACACAAACTATATCATTCAAACTTAACTAAATGGTAACTAGATAAATTACAACCCAACCCCCCTACCCCCCCCCCCCCTTCGACGGTCCCCTGATTTTTTTTATTGTTTATTAGATCCTTGTCTAGTTATTAGAAGCACATTGTCCATAAGATCATAACTTGATGAAGGTTATAAGTATTAACCCCAAGATCTCTACCTTCTCACTTCACCAAACTTCAAACACTTACAACTCTCCTCTCCTCCTTCCTTACCTTCGGCCGCCACCATGATCCACCATAACACAACCATGGAGCTTTCATCCAAGAAATCTACATGCATACAAAGGTGTAAGAGGCCCTACAACGAAGCTTGGTGTGTTCGGAAGCTCAAGGACCACTCTTGTTTTCTTTTATCCACCACTTTTACGCCTTGTTTCTCCCCTAGCCTTGTGCTAGTAGTAAGTGCTTTAAAACTTCATCTTGTTCTTGTTTTTAGTGGTTAATAGATGATTGAATGGTGAAATATTAAGAAACACTAAAGAACATGAACTAAGTCTTGAACATAAAGGGTAAAGAGTGGATAAAAAGAAGATATATGGTTAAATCATGTTGATCTTGTATTGTAATGATTCTTGTTGATTTCCTGATGATTTGCTGGTTAAATATTGATGTTTGATGTTGTTGTGATCACTAAACATGTTAACGGAATCAATCGAACGCGCTTTAGAAGGTTAAAGACTGAAAACAGAAAGCTGTTTAGTGATTACAGCCAACTTCAGTTGGCTGTAACCAGACCGTAACTTAATGAAAAATGTATTTTCCGAAGTCTAGATTTATGTATTATGAAATACGGTTCTAATGGCACTAGAATCATAATTTTTGGACTTCGTTTACTATTTTTAAAGTGTCATTTTGTAACAGCAGCTAGAGCTGCATTTTTGCTGCTGAAAATATGCGTTCTGTTTTTAGTCATAGCTTGAATTCTGTGTAGAGTTAGATAATGAAATTTGTACTGTAGATGACCACCGATGTATCTGTAATTCTCTCACTGGAATTTCGTAAATCAGACTATCGATAAATTTTAAATAAATTATTCCGTGGACTACAGTCAGAAAAAGATAAATCTGATTTCAGTACGGAAAATGATTTTTTATAAAATATTGATAATGAACTGGACCCCGATATTTTTCACAATAATATCCGGATTGTTTAAGACATACTGTAAAAATTTGGGAATTTTTGGAATAAGTTAACTATTTTATTAAATGCCCGAAAACAGCCCAGTTTTGGATGTTTAATTTGAAATGACATAAGTAGTAATTTGCGTTTCTAAATGTCGAGTATGTTATCTGAGGATGATCTAACATGTTATATGTGTTATGTGCATTATCGTATGTTTCTGTATGAGTGGGGAATGGATGGGAAGTTTATATGGGCATGAACCGTTAAAGTGATGCATGTTATGTGATAGATACGTGTAGCAACTTTGTGCTCTATTTGAAAACCACTAAATGACTAACTGGTAAATTATACTAGGACGTGATTGACCGACCCTGACTGTTAGCTATTTTTGAGAGTCAAACCGAGCAACCGAGGTGAGTTCACACCCTTACTAAGGCATGGGATTCCTGGTGATTGGGAATGGGATTGAATAACTACTTATACTATCCACACTACTAGACTACTTACTACTGTCCTCGGATTGGGAAGGTCGAGCTCTTGAATGATTACGAATGTGCAATCAAGTATCACCCGGGTAAAGCCAATGTTGTGGCTGACGCCCTCAGTCGAAAGGATACTATACCTAAGCGTGTACGTGCGTTACAGCTTACCATCCAATCTAACCTTCCCTCTCAGATTCGCGATGCTCAGGTTGAAGCATTGAAAGCAGAGAACATCAGGGCTGAGTCCCTGAGAGGGTCGAGGCAGCGGTTAGAACAAATTGAAAACGGCGCTTACTATGTAAACGGACGCATCTGGGTTCCACTGTATGGAGACCTACGCGAGCTTGTGATGGATGAGGCCCATAAGTCTCGTTATTCAGAACATCCTGGTTCGGATAAGATGTACCACGACCTAAAGACTACATACTGGTGGCCTGGTATGAAAGCCAGCATAGCAACCTATGTTAGCAAATGCTTGACTTGTGCTAGGGTCAAGACCGAATATCAGAAACCCTCAGGCCTACTTCAACAACCGGAGATCCCGAAATGGAAATGGGAGCAGATTTCCATGGATTTCGTTACTGGACTTTCTAGATCTCAACGCGGAAACGATACCATTTGGGTGATCGTAGATTGACTGACCAAGTCTGCACATTTTCTGGCTATCAAAGAAACGGATAAGTTTTCTACTCTTGCAGACAATTACCTAAAGGAAGTGGTATCAAGGCCCGGAGTGCCAACCTCCATCATTTCTGATCGTGACGCGCGTTTTACTTCTGAACTGTGGCAAGCTATGCACAAGTCCTTCGGCTCACGTTTAGATATGAGCACCGCTTATCACCCACAGACGGATGGGCAATCTGAACACACCATCCAAACCCTTGAAGACATGCTTAGGGCATGCGTAATCGACTTCGGCAATGGCTGGGAGAAACACCTTCCGCTAGTGGAGTTTTCGTATAACAACAGCTACCACACCAGCATCCAGGCCGCTCCATTCGAGGCATTGTATGGACGCAAATGCCGATCACCTCTCTGTTGGGCAGAAGTTGGTGACAGTCAAATCACTGGCCCAGCACTTGTAATAGATACAACCGAGAAGATTGCTCAGATACGTCAACGGGTGGCGACAACTCGTGACCGTCAGAAAAGCTATGCTGATAAGAAAAGAAAGCCACTCGAGTTCCAGGTTGGGGATCGAGTGCTACTTAAAGTCTCACCTTGGAAAGGTGTAGTTCGTTTTGGAAAACGAGGCAAGCTCAATCCGCGCTATGTCGGACCATTCGAAATCATTGAGAAAATTGGTAAAGTCGCTTACAGGTTGAATCTACCTGAAGAACTCAGTGGAGTTCACAACGTATTCCACGTGTCAAATCTGAAGAAGTGTCTGTCAGATGAGACCCTCATAGTTCCTCTCAAGGAGCTCACAATCGACGACCAGCTACGATTCATCGAGGAACCAGTAGAAATTACTGATCGAGATGTTAAGATTCTCAAGCGCACCAGGATACCTCTCGTTCGAGTTCGTTGGGATTCTCGTGATGGCCCGGAGTATACCTGGGAACGAGAAGACCAAATGAAACTCAAGTACCCCCAGCTGTTTAAGAAAAACGCAACCACTACTGAGGCTGAAGCTACTGCAGAATTTCGGGACGAAATTCCAAATCAACGGGGGGATGATGTGACACCCCTGGAAAACCTGGAAAACAACGCAACTTAACTAGCTTCCTCAGTAACCACGTGCTAAATTTCGGGATGAAATTTTCTTAACATGGGGAGAATGTGACAACCCTCGTAATTCCATGTATTCCGTACAATTTATTAATGATAATTAAAGTGCTTGACGACTGTGTGGAATTACTTAACTGCTCTCTGATTACTGTGTTATACTTACATGTGCTTGTTAACATACTAGTAGTGTATAGAAAAGTTACTAAATAGTCCGTTATGCTTTCCTGAGTGTTGAAAACTAAAAATGTTACAAAAATATATATGTAGGACACTTTACGGATTAATTAAGCACTTTAACGGAACAACACCGAACCGAATAACCAGACTTTACCCGAATAACCAGTTTTTATTTTTCTAAGCTAGCTAGGGTCCCCGAACACCCTAACACACCTTATGTTATATAACACACACTAATACACAAACTATATCATTCAAACTTAACTAAATGGTAACTAGATAAATTACAACCCAACCCCCTACCCCCCCCCCCCCTTCGACGGTCATGAATGGAGGGGACACCCCCATGATTTTTTTAATTGTTTATTAGATCCTTGTCTAGTTATTAGAAGCACATTGTCCATAAGATCATAACTTGATGAAGGTTATAAGTATTAACCCCAAGATCTCTACCTTCTCACTTCACCAAACTTCAAACACTTACAACTCTCCTCTCCTCCTTCCTTACCTTCGGCCGCCACCACCATCCACCATAACACCACCATCGAGCTTTCATCCAAGCAATCTACATGCATACAAAGGTGTAAGAGGCCCTACAACGAAGCTTGGTGTGTTCGGAAGCTCAAGGACCACTCTTGTTTTCTTTTATCCACCACTTTTACGCCTTGTTTCTCCCCTAGCCTTGTGCTAGTAGTAAGTGCTCTAAAACTTCATCTTGTTCTTGTTTTTAGTGGTTAATAGATGATTGAATGGTGAAATATTAAGAAACGCTAAAGAACATGAACTAAGTCTTCAACATAAAGGGTAAAGAGTGGATAAAAAGAAGATATATGGTTAAATCATGTTGATCTTGTGTTGTTATGATTCTTGTTGATTTCCTGATGATTTCCTGGTTAAATATTGATGTTTGATGTTGTTGTGATCACTAAACATGTTAACGGAATCAATCGAACGCGCTTTAGAAGGTTAAAGACTGAAAACAGAAAGCTGTTTAGTGATTACAGCCAACTTCAGTTGTCTGTAACCAGACCGTAACTTATTGAAAAATGTATTTTCTGAAGTCTAGATTTATGTATTATGAAATACGGTTCTAATGGCACTAGAATCATAATTTTTGGACTTCGTTTACTATTTTTAAAGTGTCATTTTGTAACAGCTGCTAGAGCTGCATTTTTGCTGCTGAAAATATGCGTTCTGTTTTCAGTCATAGCTTGAATTCTGTGTAGAGTTAGATAATGAAATTTGTACTGTAGATGACCACCGATGTATCTGTAATTCTCTCACTGGAATTTCGTAAATCAGACTATCGATAAATTTTAAATAAATTATTCCGTAGACTACAGTCAGAAAAAGATAAATCTGATTTCAGTACGGAAAATGATTTTTTATAAAATATTGGTAATGAACTGGACCCCTATATTTTTACACAATAATATCCGGATTGTTTAAGACATACTGTAAAAATTTGGGAATTTTTGGAATAAGTTAACTATTTTATTAAATGCCCGAAAACAGCCCAGTTTTGGATGTTTAATTTGAAATGACATAAGTAGTAATTTGCGTGTCTAAATGTCGAGTATGTTATCTGAGGATGATCTAACATGTTATATGTGTTATGTGCATTATCGTATGTTTCTGTATGAGTGGGGAATGGATGGGAAGTTTATATGGGCATGAACCGTTAAAGTGATGCATGTTATGTGATAGATACGTGTCGGAACTTTGTGCTCTATTTGAAAACCACTAAATGACTAACTGGTAAATTATACTAGGACGTGATTGACCGACCTTGACTGTTAGCTATTTTTGAGGGTCAAACCGAGCAACCGAGGTGAGTTCACACCCTTACTAAGGCATGGGATTCCTGGTGATTGGGAATGGGATTGAATAACTACTTATACTATCCACACTACTAGACTACTTACTACTGTCCTCGGATTGGGAAGGGCACTTGCGTAAAACCTACGTAAACTCATACTTACTACTTTCCTCGGATTGGGAAGGGCACTTACGTAAAACCTACGTAAATTCATACTTACTACTGTCCTCGGATTGGGAAGGGCACTTACGTAAAACCTACGTAAAGTCATACTTACCACTGTCCTCGGATTGGGAAGGACACTTATGGATACGACTAGTCTAGTACATACAAAATGGGAAGCCCCCACTAAATATCGTAAAGGTTTGGGAATCAAGGATAACGGGTAATACATGGTTATGAAACGAACTTACGATTTCTGATATGAACTCATTAACTGAACAACCAACTGTGAACTCGCTCAACTTTGTTGTTGATTTGTTGTTACATGCCTTGCAGGTCGTTAGGTACTTATGGAGCTTGCGCGAGGAGGAGGTCGTTGTGGAATAGGGACTGTTATGTCCCATGCCTAATAAATAAACTTTATGAACTTATGGAACTTATGTTTGGTCGTCAAACTTATGAATTATGAACTTATGTTTTGGACTTATGTTTTATGCTTCCGCTGCTAACCTAAAGTCGGTTACTTATCTTTTGGTCACCAATTGTATTGTGATTGGCTTTATTAACTTAAATTACGTTGTTCAATATGATTGGTGGCTCGATCCTGGTCATGTCACGCCTCCAAGCGGTGACGCTCCGCATGGTGGATTTTGGGGGTGTGACATTAGCAAATGTAATATTGCATTCGTCTGAACACAGTTTTTCAAGAACTTGAGGTGTTACATTAGCAGCAGCCATCATGGCACAATCACATTGATGATTACCTTCTTCATTAACTCTCTCTTCTTTCTCACCTGCTTTCTTTTCTTCCTTGTCTTCTTCAGACCAAGGGTCAGTCAGTGGTTCAATCAGGGTTTCTGAATTTTCTCCCAGCAGTAGTTCACCAGCAACTGCAGTAACCACTGCTTCAGCCACTTTATCCACTGTTTCAACACTTAGTTGTTCACCTTCAGTTTCTACCCCTTCTGGTATTGACTCTAATGCCATCAAAAAATTCATCATTAGAAGGATCATTAAAAGCATTGAGTGCAAAATTTTCATCACCAAGCTCATCAGGCATGCTGCTCCAGTCAACAAAGCCTTGAGTGAAAAAGCTTTGCTGATCTGGTTGTGTTACTGTTGGAGCAGCTGGTTGAGGTGCAACAGGTTGCACTTGTGCCTGAGGGACAGGGGTTTGAACATACTGAATTTGTGGAACAGTGGTTTGAACATAATGCACAGGCACAGGGGTTGCAGCATAATGAGCAGTGTTAACATGGGCAGCAGGGGTATATTGGGTATAGTGCACAGTGCTTTGGTGTTGTGGTCTAGGATTTGAGCTGGGATGAGTGACTATTGGACCAGTGGTTTGACTCCTGCATTCCCTAGCAAAATGACCTAGCCTATTGCACTTATAGCACTTAATTTTTGACTTATCCAACCCCACTTTTAAATTCCCATGTAACCCTGGGAATTTTCTCCCTGTTCTTTTATAGAATTTGCTTGTTCTTACACTAAGCAAAGCCAATTGATGCAAAATGTCCATTTCTTCTAAGTCAGTGGGATCAAAGTGCTGCAAATCATTGAGTTCAAAACACAAGTTATCTGACATCTGGTTTTCACAATTTGCAGTAAAAGCATAATTGGCAGAGTGAGAATCAGGGTTGTTGAAATTTCCACCAGCAGTTATATCAATAAAGTGATCATAACCCTGATCCTTACAACTTCTACCAGATTCTTCCTGACCAAACAGAGTTATGCTGCCAAATGAATAATCATCAGCAACTTTGCCAGACTCTTGCAACTTCTTTTTCTGGTTTAACTCCCTTTCATAGGTCAGGAGTCTACCATGAAGTTGGGTCAGGGTCAGATCTTTGAACTCAGCAAAGTTTCTAGTCACAAATGCAATTGTGTCCCATTTACAGGTAGTGATCTAAGAAACCTACTATTTTGTGTTGATTTTGGAATTTCAACTTTAACAAGTCTTAGCTCACTGATGAGACAACTGAAACATTCAAACTGCTGGGTCAATGATTCACCCTTAATGTGACAAAATGTTTCATACTGCTGATTCAGAATTTCCCTATTGTTTTCAATGACTTCTTTTGTTCCCCCAAACTGTTCCTTCAATGCATCCCATAGCTCTTTGGCACTGTTACAATGTAACAGTCCAGCATAGATCTCATTGGGTAATGCAGATGCTATGATGCTAAATGCTTTGGCATCGAGTTCGAACTTTTGAAAATCAGTTTCAGTATAGTTTTCAGATGGTTTAGGTATGAACTTCTTTGCATCCTCAGCACTTGGCACCATAGGAACATGGGGACCAAAAACAACAGACCTCCAACATCCAGTGTTCTGTTGAGCAAGGATGTGACCCATCCTTCTCTGCCAGATGTTGTATTCATTACGTTTAAGCATGGGTGGTTTGAAAAGAGAGCCAATGTTATTCTTATCATCTAGTGATTGTGACGTCATCCTGGTTGTTTTACAGGCACTGATTAATCAACTTTGATGGTGATTAAACCTTGCTCTGTTTTTCAACAAAATGAACAAACTATCAGTATCAACGATTATGAGCTGAACTATTTATGTCAAAATGATTGTTAAATCAAATTTGACTGTCCAAGCTCTGATACCAATTGTTAGGATCTGATTTTGGTTTTGATTGTGTTTATATTTGAATTAAGATGAAGATGAATGAGTTGTGCAGCGGAATTAAGATGGAAGCAAACTTTTCACAATCAAACAGGAGAATTGCTTTTAACATACAAGTTTAACATTGAACCGAATGATTGAATTTAATTTCAACAACGATTACAATTTTGCAAGTATGCAACAAACTCCCCCTCAGCCTGAGCTCACAGTATTTGTTCGTGCAGGAAGAAGATAGTAAAAGAGCTAAATAGAACAGTGCATGGTACTGTTCTATTTATAGGCACGAGCAAACCACTGAAGCATCTAAGCTGACGTCACCATGAAAGTGACATCTAACCTCCTAACAAACTCTAACCTCTGATCTATACAACCTCTGCTATGCTAACTACTGTTATTACATTTCATTACATAAAGACATCTAAACTACTGCTGCATCCTTCCACTGATGTGAACCCAGCAGTACTTGTCATGATCAGCAGAGCTTGACTCAAGGTAGTAGATTGAACAGCAGAGCTTTAGTCTTCCATCAGTCTTTTACTAGATCAGCAGTTTGTGGGTCAGCAGTTTGTACGATCAGTAGATAGGAGGTCAGCAGATGTTGAAACCACTTTCAAGGGGAGAGACATGTAAACATAACATTTGCTTATTCTGGATCCACTGCCCTGATCCAGTTTTGGCTTTAATTATCTGTTCCTTTGGAAGGGTTCAATCCCAACAGGTGCCGACAGAAGCTTTGTGACCGTTGGATTTGAATCTTTGTTAAACTGTGCATGCTCTAAACTACCTAAGTCGTTCTCAGTCGAGATTGTCGATGGTAAGTCTATTCTAGTTGATTCTATTCTCCGTGATTGTTCCCTGACTCTTAACGATCACGTTTTCACTATTGACCTCATACCCATGCAACTGGGTAGTTTCGATATCATAGTAGGCATGGATTGGTTGCGTAAGAACCATGCTGAAATCGTTTGTCACGAGAAGTACGTTCGTTTACCTCTCCCGTCTGGTGATACCTTGCACGTCTATGTAGACCGACCTTCTAGAGGGCTGAAACTGATGTCATGCACTCAAGCGAATAAATGCTTACGTAAACACTGCTTTGCCTTCTTGGCCCATATAGTGGAACAAAAGGGCAACGGAAAGGGCGTAAGTGATGTTCCAGTAGTGTGTGATTGCCCTGATGTCTTTCCTGAAGATCTTCCTGGTCTTCCACCACCTCAATCTGTTGATTTTCGTATCGATCTCATACCTGGTTCGACTCCTGTCGCCAAGGCTCCTTACCGACTTGCACCCTCTGAGATGCAAGAATTATCTAGTCAACTGCAAGAACTACTCGACAAAGGTTTTATACGTCCAAGTACCTCACCTTGGGGCACTCCTGTGCTATTCGTCAAGAAGAAAGATGGTTCTTTTCTCATGTGTATCGACTATCAAGAACTTAACAAACTCACCATTAAGAAGCGTTACCCTCTCCCTTGTATCAACGATCTTTTTGACCAACTACAAGGCGCAAGCTGTTTCTCTAAAATCGACCTTCGATCTGGTTATCATCAGCTCCGGGTTCTCGAAGAAGATATGCCCAAAACCGCATTTCGCACCCGTTATGGACACTACGAGTTCGTAGCTATGCCTTTTGGTTTGACCAACGCATCCGTAGTGTTCATGGACCTGATGAATCGTGTTTGTAAACCTTATTTGGATCATTTTGTGATAGTCTTTATTGAGGATATTCTTATTTATTCGAAAACCCGAGCTGATCATGAACGCCATTTACGCCTCATGTTAGACCTTTTACGTGGTGAACGCCAATATGCGAAGTTTTCTAAGTGCGAATTTTGGATTAAAGAAGTACAATTTCTTGGGCACATTGTTAGCAAGCAAGGAATCCATGTTGACCCTTCCAAAATCGAAGTAGTGAAGAATTGGATAACACCTAAATCTGCATCTTAGATTCGTTCCTTCTTAGGATTGGCGGGTTATTACCGTCGATTCATCTCGGACTTTTCGAAGATCATCGTTCCTCTCACATCGTTGACTCAGAAAGAAAAACCTTTTGCTTGGGGTCCTGAGCAAGAGGAATCTTTTCAAACTTTTAAGAATCTGCTTTGTAACGCTCCTGTACTTGCCCTCCCTGATGGGAATGATGATTTCGTGGTGTATTGAAATGCCTCGAACCGTGGTCCTGGTTGTGTGCTCATGTAGCGGGACAAGGTCATAGCTTATGTCTCCCGACAACTCAAAATACATGATAAAAACTATACTACCCACGATCTTGAGCTGGGTGCAGTTGTTTTTGCGTTAAAGATTTGGCGACTCTACCTATAGGGTACTAAGTGTGTGGCTTTCATTGACCATAAGAGCCTATAACACATCTTTAACCAGAAGGAACTGAATATGCGTCAACGACGATGGGTAGAGTTACTTAACGACTACGACTGCGAGATTCGCTACCATCCTGGCAAAGCGAATGTCGTGGCCGATGCTCTCAGTCGTAAGACTCATGTTAGTAGCATCCACTGTTTCCAGATCACTAGCGATCTTCATGCTTGCATCCGTGAAGCTCAATACTCGTCAGCCAACGAAGGTAGTCTAATCGTTGAAATACGAGGTGCTTCTATTGACCAGCTTGAAACGAAGTCGGATGGACTTCAATACTATCTCAATCGCATCTGGGTGCCAAATCGTGACAATCTTCGTGAGCTCATTATGAATGAGGCTCACAAATCCTGATACTCTATTCATCCTGGTGCTGATAAGATGTACCATGACCTGCGTATGTCTTATTGGTGGCCTGGTATAAAGAAGGAAACCGCCGTATACGTCTCGAAATGTCTCACTTGCTCAGGGGTTAAAGCCGAACATCAACATCCTTCAGGTCTTCTTAAACAACCCGAAATCCCTGTACGGAAATGGGATAGCATTGCCATGGATTTCATAACTAAACTCCCTCGTACACCTTCCGGTCATGATAGTATATGGGTAATCATCGACTGTTTGACCAAATCAGCCCACTTTCTTCCTATTCGTGAAGATTTCAAAGTGGAAAAACTTACTCGAATCTACACTGATGAAATCATATGTTGTCATGGTATACCTATTGACATAATCTCTGACCGTGATGGTCGCTTCACTTCACGTCTGTGGCAAACTTTTCAATCCGCTATGGGTTCTCACTTGAATCTTAGTACAGCCTTTCATCCTCAAATGGATGGACAGACTGAACGCATTATTCAAACCCTAGAGGATATGCTCCGTTCTTGTGTCATCGACTTTGGTGGTAACTAGAATGTACATTTACCATTGATCGAGTTCTCGTACAACAACAGTTACCATTCCAGTATTCAGATGGCTCCTTTCGAAGCTTTATACGGTCGCAAGTGCAGATCCCCTCTCAGTTGGCATGAGATTGGTGACAAGCAACTTACTGGCATTGAGATCATTCAAGAGACGATGGATAAGATACTTCAAATCCGCGACAACTTGATCAAGGCTAGGAGCAGACAAAAGAGCTATGCTGACAAAAGGCGTAAGCCTCTGGAATTTAATGTGGGGGACTACATTCTGCTCAAAGTATCTCCCTGGAAAGGAGTGATAGATTTTGGTAAAAAGGGAAAGCTTGCCCCTCGCTATGTGAGTCCTTTCAAGATACTCGAAAGGATTGGCAAGGTGGCTTACCGACTCGATTTGCCATAAGAGCTTAACAACATACATCCGACATTCCATGTCTCTAATCTTAGGAAGTGTTTAGCAGATGAGGAACTTCAGGTTCCTATCGAAGACTTGCAAATAAATGAGACTCTTCATTTTATGAAAAAACCGGTCAAAATCATGGACCGAGGTACCAAGCGGTTGAGGTGCAGCAAAATTTCCATAGTTAAGGTGCGATGGGAAGGAAAGCGTGGCGCCGAATTCACTTGGGAACTCGAGAGTGAAATGCAAACCAAGTATCCACAGCTCTTTGTTCAGTCTTGATCTTAGATTTCGTGGACGAAATCTCCTAAAGGAGGGGAGATTGTAATGCCCTGCGTTTCGATACTTCTTTTACCTTAGCAAGTCTTGTCGTACTTCCTATCCTGTGATGCTTGTACTCTCGAGACGACCGATCATAATGAGAAATGAAACTATTTTGAATCTTAATTGTGTTAAACTATGTGAAACTTTTACTCTATGTGATGCTTTTGTGATACTTCGTATGTGTGAACGATATGATTCTTGACTCTTGTGATGCTTTTTATACATGAACGATATGATTCTTGACTCTTGTGATGCTTTGATACTTATGGAACGAGAAACTAGCTTAAGCACAAACCTGAAACACGGAAACTCCTTGTGCAATTTATGATGTAATAATACCATATATAATGACTATTCACAATAAAACGCAACACTTAACCTCGCTCGCAAAACGAACCAAAGTCGGAAAACTAGCAAACGCGAATCCGCTGTCCGAATGGACATCTGATCGGAAGACCATCCGCTCGGATGACCATCCGACCGGATGGCCATTCGACCGGAAAGCCATCTGATCGCCTGCACCTCCCCACCGACTTAACCCATTCGACTGAGGCTGTCACTGTCACCTATAAATAGGTGACTTAACCCTTCATTCTCACCTTTCACTCTGCCATCCGACCACACGCACCCAAGTCACTCTCAGCCACTTTAATCGCAATTCAAGGCCATTTCGTAAGTATTTCTCCTCAAATCTTGTACAACGTTCATCTTTAATCACTTCTACATCACATTCTTCATCAAAATCACGCGAACACTTCAACTTTTTTCCAAAAACCATTTGATTTGGACCTCTTGAAGGTGGTTTCCACTCAGTTGCTTATGCAAACTGTTGTGGAGCACCATTTAACCAAGAATGGTTCCAAATCTAGTGGATTTTCACAACTTTTATACAAGGTGTAAAGGATTATCACACTTTTATACCAGATCTAACGGAATTTCACGTGTTTCCGGCTCGGATC
>JARYGA010032777.1:0-28485 GCA_030545235.1 Helianthus tuberosus | reverse complement strand
TGAGCTGTAAGGCACGAACACGCTTGGGTTTGGTCTCCTTTCTGCTGAGGGCATCGGCTACCACATTAGCCTTGCCTGGGTGATATTTAATTGCACACTCATAGTCATTTAGGAGTTCGACCCATCGGCGTTGCCGCATATTTAACTCCTTTTGTTCCATTATGTGCTGGAGACTCTTGTGGTCAGTGTAAATCGTGCACTTGGTACCGTACAAGTAGTGTCTCCAAATCTTGAGCGCGAAGACCACAGCTCCAAATTCTAAGTCATGTGTCGTGTAGTTCCGTTCGTGGATCTTGAGTTGTCGCGAGGCGTAGGCAATGACCTTCTCGCGTTGCATCAGTACGCAACCAAGTCCTTGAATAAAAGCGTCGCAGTAAACAACGAAGTCGTCGGTACCTTCAGGTAGGGAAAGAATAGGAGCACTGCAGAGGTTCTTCTTTAGTTCCTGAAAGGCAGTTTCCTGAGCATCACCCCATTTGTAAGTAACACCTTTCTGAGTGAGGGTCGTGAGTGGTTGAGCGATCTTAGAAAATCCCTTGATAAATATTCGATAGTACCCTGCCAATCCCAAGAATTGGCGAACTTCGGTCGGAGTCTTAGGTATAGGCCAATTCTTAATGGATTCGATCTTGGCGGGGTCCACGTGAATCCCATCCTGATTGACTATGTGCCCAAGGAAATGGACTTCTCTAAGCCAGAAATCACACTTCAAGAATTTGGCATACAATTGCTCATTGCGAAGGAGTTCGAGAATAAGACGCAGGTGTTGTTCATGCTCCTCTTGACTCTTCGAGTAGATTAAGATGTCATCGATAAACACAATTACGAACTTGTCGAGGTAGGGTTTGCACACTCGGTTCATGAGATCCATGAAGATCGCAGGTGCGTTGGTCATTCCAAAAGGCATAACAAGGAATTCGTAGTGGCCATAGTGGGTTCTGAAAGCTGTCTTAGAGATGTCCTCATCACGGACTCTCAGCTGGTGATAACCCGATCGCAGATCGATCTTGGAATAATAGCTCGACCCTTGCAGCTGGTCGAACAAGTCATCGATACGGGGAAGTGGATAACGGTTCTTGATGGTAACCTTGTTCAGTTCACGGTAATCAATGCACATTCGGAATGTGCCGTCTTTCTTTTTGACAAAGAGCACTGGGGCTCCCCAGGGTGATGAGCTAGGACGGATAAAACCTTTGTCCAAAAGTTCTTGTAGTTGAGTAGAAAGTTCCTTGAGTTCTGCGGGGGCTAGACGATAAGGTGCACGAGCTATAGGTGCTGCTCCGAGAGCTAGCTCGATTTGAAATTCGACCTGACGGTGAGGAGGGAGTCCAGGTAGATCTTCAGGAAAAACCTCAAGATAGTCGCGTACAACTAGAAAATCTTCAATCCTGTTTCCCCTTTTCTGCGTGTCGGCAACAAGTGCTAAGATAGCGGTGTGCCCCTTTCGTAGACACTTCTGGGCTTTTAAGAATGAAATGATGCCTGTGACTTCTCCGCTTTTGTCGCCTTGAACTATAAGGGGTTTGCCAGGAGGACGGGGAATACGAACAGCTTTCTCTTGGCAGAGGATTTCGGCTTGATGCTTGGATAACCAATCCATACCAATGACGACGTCGAAGCTTCCGAGAATGATGGGGAAGAGATCGATACGGAAGGTCTGACCAGACAATTCTAGTTTGCAGTTACGAATAACGTGTGAGGCCTCGAGGTTTCTACCATTAGCTAATTCAACGATGTGCTTAGAGCTTAACGGCGTAAGAGTGGACTTAAGCTTCTTACTAATACGTAGGGATACATAACTAGCATCTGCTCCATAATCAAACAATACGGAAACATAATGATCGTTAAGTAGGAACTTACCCGCTACAACGTTGGGGTCATTCCTTGCTTCTCCAGCTCCAATCATAAAAGCCCTTCCTCTTGCACCATTCCCAGCATTGTTGGTGTTGTTATTGTTATTTCCCGCACCCTGGTTGTGGTTGTTCTGGTTCAACTGGGGACAATTCTTCTTGATGTGCCCCTCGGCTCCGCACTGGAAACAACCCTTGATGTTTCCATGGTGCTGTTGCTGCTGCGGCTGGTTCTGTCTTGCGGGGTGAGGGCTCCTACAATCCTTGGCCTCATGGCCCATCTTGTTGCATCGCTGACACTTGTTCTTCGCACAGGGCCCATTATGATGTCGATTGCACTTGTTACATTTAAGGAGATGGCCCTGGTAGCCGCCCTGCTGCTGAGGGCCCTTGTTGCTTTCAGTTTTCCTTTGTTGGGCTGGGGCCTGAGTAGAGTTAGCATCCTTACCATGATTTCCATCCCACTTTCGTTTGTTGTCACTAGAAGTCCCAGCAGTAGCACTGATCCTTTTGGGCAGCTTGCCCTCCTCCACAGTCTGATTGGTGAGTTTGTGAGCCAGACGGACCACTGGCTGAATGGTATTGAGGTTGGCTGAGGTTACATGGCTCCGGATTTCTGGGACCAACCCTTTGATGTACAATTCGATCCTTCGATACATAGGTCGGGACATGTTTGGGCAAAGTGTAGCATAGTCGTTGGACTGCTTGGTGTAGGTCTCAATCTCTGACCCGACCATCTTGAGCTCATAGTACTCGTTCTCGAGTTTGTGGATGTCATCCCTGTGACAGTACTCCTCTTTGATCATGTCTTTGAAATCTTCCCATGCAGTAGCATTAGCAGTTTCCAGACCAAGCATCTGAATCTGTGCTTTCCACCATGAAAGCGCGTTTCCTTCAAGCGTACCAGTCGCGAACTTAACCCAGTTAGCAGGGGGACACTCGCAGACAGCAAAGACAGCTTCGGCCTTTTCAATCCAGTGCAGAAGGCCTATGGTACCCTCAGTGCCGTTGAAAGGGAGAGGCTTGCCATCCATGAAGGTTTTGAAAGTACAAACACGTGGTTGCGCAGGCGCTTGCTGACCTGTTGTAAGAAGTGAAGCGAATAGGCTTAGAGGTGAAAAGACGATGTGGGGGTAGGATCTAAACATCCTAAAGTAACGAGTTTACCTCCAGGGTGAGCTGCGAAAGCTGCAGCCACCGTGTTGAGCAAGTTAGTGAATTGAGCCTGAGTCATGTTAACGCTTCCTCTTCCGCGTCCACTCATTGTCTTCATAACCAGAAAACACAGTATGAGTGTGATGACGTAACGTAGCGAGAATTTGATAGAAGAGGGATGTGTATATATCTAATTAGGCACACTAGTATGTATAGTAGAGCAGTCAACATAAGATAAACAAGCAAGTAAACACAAGTCCGAGCTATGAGGTCTAACATGTTGAGTCTTGCCCTTGGAGTGTAGTGTCGTCACGAGTCACGGGTTATAGTCTGGTTTTTCTCAAAAAGACTCTTCTTTTTAAAACCAAGTTCACTATAACCAATGGCTCTGATACCAATCTGTCACACCCCCAATTTCCACATGCGGAGTACCACCGCTTGGAGGAGTGACTGACCAGGATCCAGCCACCAATTATACTGAGCATTGATCAACGGTAAAAATATTCACCAACCACGTTAGTTAGTAAGCATCACAGTTTAAAGTTTTAAAGGTTTAAATTCGAATAATAGTTTAAGTAAGCAGCGGAAGCATAAACCAAACAGTTTTCAAAACAAGGTTCATAGTTTAAAGATTATTTAAAACCTAACACACGGGTTAAGACGACCACTACACATCCCCAAGCTGCAAGCTCCTGAGTCACTGGTTAACTGCAAAGCATGCAGTAGGGTGTCAACAAAAATGTTGGCGAGTTCACGAAATATCCAGTTTTAGCTTTTCAAAAGGAAATGTAGGTTGTTTAGGTAAAGCATTTATAATCACGTCATGGGGAGCTACCCCATATGAAAGCTACTAAACTTGAATTACCGAAACTGTTGACGAGAAGATTTGGTGCCCCAGGTCAATGTCTATCGTCATTGACCGAGATGCAAGGTCTACTAGTTCACGCCCGATCTCCCCCGGTCACGGTGTGAGGTTGTCAAACCTAATAGCGCTATCAACTAATAACCCGTTCGCCCCCGGCGATTAATCGGTACTATAAGCAGGGACTTTACATGATAGAGATTCGTTTAGTGTTGCTAGTTGTGATTTATAAATAATACCCAAACGTATCTCCCCCGGATGAAGTAGTACAAGAGTACCATTTGCATATTCCCCCGGAAATTATAAGTTTGAAAACATTCTTTAGTTTGTTCGTGTCCCTCCCTGGGACGCATGCTTTTAGTGTGTGAACTCACCTTGGGTTGCTCGGCAGATTAGCTTACTTGGTCAAGCTTGCTGGTCACCACGTCCTAACATGGTTACCAGTATAGGTCAGGTTTGGGGGTACAAGTAATCACGTATATCTTACAGGTATCTAACACATCGAATACATACAGTTACCATTTGAGTTATTGGGCCTGCCCTTATAATCATACGGTTAAGCAGTAACAGTTAACACATTAGTCCAGTCAAACAATAATCATGCATAATCAGTCCATTTACTTTGGCCCAATAACGGAGATCAGCAGCCCACTCGAGACAAGGTGGTCTCGAGTCGAGACCAAGTGGTCTCGGGTTGTAGCGTAGTGGTCTCGAGTAGTGCTGGTCGGAGTCACAACCTCAGAGATCTCAAGTCCAGTCTCGAGTCGCAATCAGGAGACTTCGAGTCGAGATCTTGATGGTCTCGAGTCCCTGAAGTCAGTTTTGAGTTGCTTGAACATGGTTTCGAGTCGTAATTGCTACAGTCTCGAGTTGTCCCGTGTTGTTCTCGAGTCGCAACCGGGTGTTTCGACTCGCAAACGTGCACATGAAGTCCTTCTAGAACATCTGATGTACTAACCAATAATCTTGCAATTTCATGTAATAGTGTACTAGCCATTAGAAATTCCCTAAACATGTTTCTTTGTCTAACATTTGGTAAAAATGGATCAAACACACATTATTTCAAATATTCATGTCATATTCAACAAGTTCATCATTAGGGTTTTCATCATAAACATGTTCATACGGTTCATCATGAGATTCATTCAAATAGATAACATTTCTTTTGTTCAAAGCATAAGCATACACCCTCATTCTACAATACATATCATGCTACTTGGTCAATCAAGAATCATGTGAACATTTATTCTAACATTAAACACCCTACACTAACAATCATTCATCATTTAACATCTTAGCACTTTATTATCATGCAAGAGTTCACATGATTCATCCATCATTTCAATCATTCCAAGCAAATAGCATCATTGTACATATAAACACATAATGGACATCTAAAGTACTAACCGGTTGTGGAAAGGCACCGAGTTAAGGAAGAAGGTGAGAAAATGAAGTGTCCGAGTAATGATGATGAGCTTGACCGGTCCTCCTTGTTGTTGCCGATTTAATCCGAGAGGGAGAGGGGAGGAGGTGAGCTTGATTTGTTAGGGTTTTCTAGAGAGAGAAAGGGTGAGAGGTGAGAGAGAATGGATAAGGGAATGTTTGGGATTTTATTTTTCTTGCCAAAAGAGGAGATATCGGCTACATATGTGGGATTTTATACCCATTCCGAGCATGTGCACCCTAAGGGTTTCCGAATGGGGGTGCGGCCCAAGCGGCCCAACTGTTCACTATTTACTCGAGACCGGGTGGTCTCGAGTCGTGGTTTCGGTTCACGAGTATCTTTATACACACATATATATTACATACACGTTATCGACACGTAGCACAAGAAGAATCACAACTTTCATTTAATAACATATATATATACGCACTAAGTAATTACAAGGTGTTTGCTCGGAAAAACCTAGAGTGTCACATTATCCCCAAGTTTTAAGAACTTTCGTCCCGAAAGTTAAGGCAGCCACTGACAAGCTAGTGTAAATGAGAACGTTTCAACGGGGTGTCACACCATTCCCCCCCCCCCATATTTTCGTTTTTAAGGGGTCGCACAACCTTAATTTTTTTGTTAAATATCTAGATATTTTAATTATGTTGCAAGTGGTTAAGTTGGTGAATGATTATATCATTTAATCACATAAGTTTACTAGCATTTTACTACCACTTTACACCTTTATTTACACACGCATAAGAAAACTCTCAATCTTCATCTTTTCACCAAGAACACCATCCAAAAACCCATTTCATTTTATCATTTCTTTGATGATCAACATGGAGTTTAATGGAGCATAAGATGATCTAAAGCACTTACAAGTTGAAGAAAGCTTTTTCATCCATTCAAGAACTTTCAATCATCAAGATCATCATTTTCTTTGTTCTTTATCATCCTATAAATCATCCCTAGCCACAAGTGCTAGAAGTGAGCTTCTAAATATCTTAGTTTCATATTTATTTATGTTTATGATTGTTAAAATAACATGTTATAACAATATAATCATACATAATAATATGAAAATACAAAGAAGCAAAATAATAATCATGATATATATGTTTGTTTATGTGGTGATTTGAGACTTATTACTTGCATATTTGATCTTTTCATGATGATTAGCATATGAATAAATTGTTTGATGATGTTTAAATACATGATTTAACAAGTATACAAGTTTATGTTAAAAGGGTTTTTGTTAAACATAAAGGTTAAATTGATGATCATATTCTTTGGTGTTGTTAAAGTATTTAGTGTTTTTCATTAAAAACAATACTTTTACAAATTATAAAAAGAAACATACAAGTTGAGAATTTTGTAAAAGTTGATGAAACTAGAAGTAAACATGAACTTTGATCAAGTTAACATATGTTATGATCATACCAAAAACCCTACATGATTTTGAGATCATCTTGATGAGGTTATGTTATAAATCTCATGGGTTATTCTTTAAGTAAGTTTTGAGTGAATTGTTGGTGAATTAGAAAAGAAAATGATATGTTTTACTAAACATGGAAAAGTACATAATACAAAGGTTATATGGCCAAATTTTCTTAAAAATTATATGTTAACAAAACTATCATTTTTGGCTAAATCTTTGCAAGATTAAAAAGATTTTAAAGAATGGTTTTTATAAAAACAAAGTTAGATAAATATATATTTTTGAGAAAATATATATTTGGTCACTTTAACAACTTATGTCCAATATGATACTTGGTGTATTAGTTATACATATCAAAACTAGGAACTTGAATTCAATGTAACAAATAAACATAAGATACATTACAATCAAAGTCTTACAAGACTACACAGAAATATGTCTTAAAAACAAGTTACGGATGATCCGAATGATCAGACACAAATTATGGTAAAAACGAACGATGGACAAATCTCTAACATAACGCAAATCCGAGAAGTTACTAGGACGTTTCGGCGATCTTTCGATGCGGACATATAAATATGTTACTATTAACAATATCTGAAAGTTTAGAACTTATAAAAATTCTTATGTATTCTTTTAACTAAAAAGCCTACACTTGGTGATTTTATAAAAATGAAAGATAACTTTACAAATGGGCTTATAATTTTCAAGTGGGCTATACTTTACCTTGGGCTTACATTTTCAAATGAGCTTAACTTTACAAATGGGCTTATAATATTCAAGTGGGCTATACTTTACATTGTGCTTACATTTTCAAATAAGCTTAACTTCATAAATGGGCTTATCTTCATAATGGGCTTATCAAAATACTTGGGCTAAGCCCAATAACATGAATACATGGGCTAAGCCTGTCACACCCCCCAAACCCACACGCGGAGTATCACCGCTTGGAGGCATGACATGACCAGGATCGAGCCACCAATCATATTGAACAACGTATTTTAGTAAATAAAACAAATCACAATACAATTGGTGACCAAAAGGAAGTTAACCAAGTTCAATTTAAACAGCAGAAGCATAAGACGTTAAACCAAAACATAAGTTTTGTAGTTCATAAGTTTAAAGACCCCAAACATAAGTTTCATAAGTTCATAACGTTTATTTAATAAGTACGGGACATATTAGTTCTCATTCCACAACGACCACCTCCATGTGCAAGCTCCATAGCATCTAGCGACCTGCAAGGCATGTAACAACGAGTCAACAACAAAGTTGAGTGAGTTCACGTTTGGTTGTTTAGTTATGGCATTCGTTTCGTAAATCATATGTTCGTTTTGTAAACCAGGTATCGTGTTAATTCGTATCGCGGTCTCCAAGGCATGTTTGCGAAGATTAGTGGGGGCTTCCCATGTGGATAGTATTAATCCGTATCGCGATTTCCCAAATATGTTTGCGATGATTAGTGGGGGCTTCCCATGTTGTAGACTAGTCGTGTGTGTACGTGCCCTTCTTGATCCAAGGACCGTAGTAAGTATGAGTGTACGTAGGTTTTACGTACGTGCCCTTCAATCCGAGGACAGTGAAAAGTAGTTTAATAGTAATGATGGTACGAGTATTTATTCAATCCCATTCCCAACCCACCGGGAATCCCATGCCTTAGGAGTGTGAACTCACCTCGGTTGCTCGGTTTGACTCTCAAAAATAGCTAACAGTCAAGGTCGGTCAATCACGTCCTAGTATGATTACCAGTTAGTCATTTAGTGGTTTCAAATAGAGCACAAAGTTCCTACACGTATCTATCACATAACATGCATCACTTTAACGGTTTATGCCCGTATATACTTCCCATCCATTCCCCACTCATAAGAAAACATTCGATAATGCACATAACACATATAACATGTTAGATCATTCACAGATAGCATGCTCGACATTTAGACACACAAATTACAACTTATGTCGTTTCAGCTTAAATATTCAAAACCAGGCTGTTTTCGGACATTTTAATAAAATAGTTAACTTATTCCAAAAATTCCCAAATTTTTACAGAATGTCTTAAACGTTCCAAGTATTATTTTGTAAAAATATCGGGGTCCAGTTCATTACTAATATTTTGTAAAAATTCATTTTCTGGACTGAACTCAGATTTATCTTTTTCTGACCACAGTCCACGGAATAATTTATTAAAAATTCATAGTAAGTCCGATTTACGAAATTCCAGTGGGGTAATTACAAATACATAAGTTGTCACCTACTGTACAAATTTCATGAGTTGATTCGTCAAAGACTTACAGTTATGACAACAACACAACACCTATTTTCAGCAGGAAAAATGCAGCTTGAGCTTCTGTTACAAAACGACGCTTTAAAAATAGTAAACGAAGTCCAAAAATTATGATTCCGGTGCCATTAAAACCATATTTCATAATACATAACCCTAGACTTCAGAAAATATATTTCTCGTTAAGTTATGGTCCTGTTACAGCCAACTGAAGTTGGCTGTAAAAACCAACCAGCTTTCTGTTTCAGCTTTTAGCTTTATAACTTGTGTTCGATTGATTCCGTTAACATGTTTAGTGATCACAACAACATCTAATATCAACATTAACCAGCAAAACATCAGATAATCAATCAAGAATCATACCAACACAAGATCTACATGATTTACACACATAACTTCTCTTCTTTATCCAACTTATTCATCTTTTGTCCAAGACTTTATGTTATGTTCTTTAGTGTTTCTAAATTTTAACTGTTAAATCACTTATTAACCACCATAAACAAGATCAAGATGATGTTTAGAGGCACTTACTACTAGCTCAAGGCTAGGGAAGAAACAAGACGTAAACGAGGTGGATAAAAGAAATATAGAGAGGTCCTTGAGATTCCGAGATCACCGAGCTTGTTTGTAGGACACCTTACACCCTTGTATGTTAGTTGAATGGATGAAGGAGCTTGAATGGTGATGGTGGTGTTGTGCCTTGGGTTCGGCCGAACACAAGCAAGGAAGAGGGAAAGAGAGTGAGTTGGTTGATGTTGTGAAAATGAAAGTGTCTAACCTTTGGAGTTTACTTATAACCATTTTCCTTATTAACCATTAGATAATGTGCTAGTTAGATATTAGACAAACTTGATTAAAATAATCACAATTGTGTGTGGTGTGTCCCCTTGGGGAACCGTTCGGTTTTGGGGGGGGGGGGTATTGGTTAGATTTCAATTGGATGGTTAAGGATTAGTTATGCTTAGTTAGGACTTTAAGTAGGTTGCTAGTGTGTTATGTAATATAACGAGTGTTAGGGTGTTCGGGGACCCTAACTAGCTCAGAAAAGGATAGACAATGTTATTGACAATATTTTTATGTTCCGGGTAAAGTCCGGTTGTTCGGTTGGATATTAATCCGTTAAAGTGCTTAATTAATCCGTAAAGTGTCCTACATATATATTTTTGCAACGTTTTTAATTTTTAACACTCAGGAAGGCGTACCGGACTATTTAGTAACTTTTCTGTATACTATTAGTATGTTAACAATTACATGTAAGTATAACACAGTAATCAGAGAGCAGTTAAATGATTCAGCACAGTCATCAAGTACATCATTTAACATTAATAGATTGTACGGTTACATGGAATTTGAGGGTTGTCACATTCTCCCCCTGTTAAGAGAATTTCGTCCCGAAATTTAGCGCGTGGTTACTGAGGAAGCTAGTTAAGTTGCGTTGGTTTCCTGGTTTTCCTGGGGTGTCACATTATCCCCCCGTTGATTTGGAATTTCGTACCGAAATTCTGCAGTAGCTTCAGTCTCAGTAGTGGTTACGTTTTTCTTAAACAGCTGGGGATACTTGAGTTTCATTTGGTCTTCTCGTTCCCAGGTATACTCTGGGCCACGACGGGAATCCCAACGAACTCGGACAAGAGGTATCCTAGTACGCTTGAGGATCTTAACATCTCGATCCGTAATCTCTACTGGTTCCTCGACGAATCGCAACTGGTCGTCGATAGTGAGTTCCTTGAGAGGAACTATGAGGGTCTCATCTGACAGACACTTCTTCAGATTCGACACATGGAATACGTCGTGAACTCCGCTGAGTTCTTCAGGTAGATTCAACCTGTAGGCGACTTTGCCAATTTTCTCGATGATTTCAAACGGTCTGACATAACGCGGATTGAGCTTGCCTCGTTTGCCAAAACGAAATACGCCTTTCCAAGGTGAGACTTTGAGTAGCACTTGATCCCCAACCTGGAACTCGAGTGGTTTTCTTCCTTTATCAGCATAGCTTCTCTGACGGTCACGAGCTGCCGCCATTCGCTGTCGTATCTGAGCAATTCTCTCGGTGGTATCTACCATAAGTTCTGGGCCAGTGATTTGGCTGTTACCAACTTCTGCCCAACAGAGAGGTGATCGGCATTTGCGCCCGTACAATGCCTCGAACGGAGCGGCTTGGATGCTGGTGTGGTAGCTGTTGTTATACGAAAACTCCACTAACGGGAGGTGTTTTTCCCAGCCATTCCCGAAGTCGATTACGCATGCCCTAAGCATGTCTTCGAGGGTTTGGATGGTGCGATCAGATTGCCCATCCGTCTGTGGGTGATAAGCGGTGCTCATATCTAAACGTGAGCCAAAAGACTTGTGCATTGCTTGCCACAGTTCAGAAGTAAAACGCGCGTCACGATCAGAAATGATGGAGGTTGGCACTCCATGCCTTGACACCACTTCTTTTAGGTAGATGTCTGCTAAAGTAGAAAACTTATCCGTTTCCTTGATTGCCAGAAAATGTGCAGACTTGGTCAGTCGATCCACGATCACCCAAATGGTATCTTTTCCGCGTTGAGATCTAGGCAGGCCAGTAACGAAATCCATGGAAATTTGCTCCCATTTCCATTTCGGGATCTCTGGTTGTTGGAGTAGGCCTGATGGTTTCTGGTATTCGGTCTTGACTCTCGCACAAGTCAAACATTTGCTAACGTAGGTTGCTATGTGGGCTTTCATGCCAGGCCACCAATACGTAGTCTTGAGGTCGTGGTACATTTTATCCGAACCAGGATGTACCAAATAACGAGACTTGTGTGCTTCGTCCATCACAAGCTCGTGTAAGTTTCCATAAAGCAGAACCCAGATGCGTCCGTTAACATAGTAGGCACCGTCTTCCTTTTGTTCTAGTCGCTGCCTCGATCCTCGTACGGATTCAGCTCTGATGTTCTCCGCTTTCAATGCTTCAACCTGAGCATCGCGAATCTGAGCGGGAAGGTTAGATTGGATGGTAAGTTGTAAAGCACGTACACGCTTCGGTATAGTATCCTTTCGACTGAGGGCGTCGGCCACCACATTGGCTTTGCCCGGATGGTACTTGATCTTGCATTCGTAATCATTCAAGAGCTCAACCCATCGGCGTTGTCGCATGTTTAACTCCTTTTGCTTGAAGATATGCTCGAGACTCCTGTGGTCGGTGTAAATGGTGCACTTGGTATCGTACAGGTAATGTCTCCATATCTTAAGTGCGAAAACAACTGCTCCCAGCTCCAAGTCATGCGCAGTGTAGTTCCTTTTGTGAACTTTAAGTTGGCGCGATGCGTAGGCAATGACCTTGTCACGTTGCATCAATACGCAACCAAGTCCTTGGATGGAAGCGTCGCAATAAACCACGAAATCATCGGTGCCTTCAGGCATGGAGAGGATAGGTGCGCTACAAAGTCTATCCTTCAAGTGCTGAAATGCGGACTCCTGTGCATCACCCCAACGATAGGTGACACCCTTTTGAGTCAGTGAAGTGAAAGGTTGAAAAATCTTTGAGAAATCCTTGATAAACCTTCTGTAATATCCTGCCAAACCCAAGAATTGGCGGATTTCTGTTGGTGTGCGGGGTGCAGGCCAGTTCTTGATCGAGTCAACCTTGGATGGATCTACATGAATTCCTTGTTAGATATGATTTCATGTGAATATATATATATATATATATATATATATGTGTGTTGTACAAAATATTTTGCCAAGAACAAAATACCTTCGACTTCAAACTCTATTATTATTCTTTACTCGCACGATGAAAATATCGACCTCACGTCTACTGCAGAGCTTTTGGCGAACATGATTCCTAAGTGAAATCTTAAACTTTATTTCGTAAAATATGGTTGCTTTCTCGCGAATGTTGAGATGCCTAACCATGATAGTGACGACGAGGAGGAGGTGGTAACCTTGGACAACAACTCCATTAGTGAGACGAGGTCCCTGCGACTCATACTAATCAAGATAGATACACTCCTGTCCAGACAAGGAAAATGAAGTACTCATCTTGAAGGTGCCCCTTCAGTTGTTATTCAGTTTCTTTCCATTTCTATTTCATCTAACGTCGTGCCGTTCTGCGAGTAATAACAACGGACGTTGACACGTGAACTATCACGAAGGTCCCTCCTATGTTGAAGGTATATTGACAATAGTATTCCTTCTCTAACTGATCGTATGCTCTGAACGAGAGAATGCTAGGGTGACCATGCAAGGCAATTTATTATTACGGGGGCCCACGTCATAACAACTTGTAGTGCATGGGAATTCTGGTAGACTCTGCGGGCCAAGCTAATGATCACAATTCGTTCAAAATTCTTAAGTTATTACTTGAGATTCAATTCTTCTTATCTAGTAGAACAAGAACTGGGGTGGTTAGTATAACACCTTACAATACAATACAATACAACGCAACGCAACGCAACGCAACGCAATCCAACGCAATACATGCAATGCAATCCAATCCAATCTAATCCAATCCAATCCAATCCAATCCAATCCAATACATTACAATACAATACAATACAACGCAACGCAACGCAACGCAACGCAATCCAACGCAATACATGCAATGCAATCCAATCTAATCCAATCCAATCCAATCCAATACAATACAATACAATACAATACAATACAATACAATACAATACAATACAATACAATACAATACAATACAATACAATACAATACAATACAATACAATACAATACAATACAATACAATACAATACAATACAATACAATACAATACAATACAATACAATACAATACAATACAATACAATACAATACAATACAATACAATACAATACAATACAATACAATACAATACAATACAATACAATACAATACAATACAATACAATACAATACAATACAATACAATACAATACAATACAATACAATACAATACAATACAATACAATACAATACAATACAATACAATACAATACAATACAATACAATACAATACAATACAATACAATACAATACAATACAATACAATACAATACAATACAATACAATACAATACAATACAATACAATACAATACAATACAATACAATACAATACAATACAATACAATACAATACAATACAATACAATACAATACAATACAATACAATACAATACAATACAATACAATACAATACAATACAATACAATACAATACAATACAATACAATACAATACAATACAATACAATATACTGGAAGACGACACATATTTGTTCGCACCTAACATTCGATTTATATCGCGAGACGGTTGAGACTATTCGTGTAAACAAACAAAACTTGTTAGCCACTCATGGAGGATTTTCCTCAACATTCAAAAATTCTGGCACATGGGTTGGTTCCATGGTTCCTATGACACCTTATCTTACCTTATCATATTCCACCTTATCATATTTATTGGAAATGGATACAATAAATTCCCTCGCTTGATATTTGTCTTTTCCCAAGGGATGGTATGGCATGAGCCATGCTGCAACTCCCTCATTGCATTCTATTCAACATCTTTGGAGATTCTAATAATCTTGCTAGAGCTCGTGAAACTCAAGCACTATTACCATAATTGTCACATGACAAGTAAGACAACGGATTTTCTTTACTTAGGACGATCGATGTCCATAGAGTAGGGAATACATATTATATGGACGAAGACCACTGGTTGGTTTCCCCTCCTCAACGGATTATTTTTCCTTTTCCATTTAGACATATGACCAATACACGCAGGAGGCATTGCACCTTTTGGTTTTGGTTATCCACATTATCATTTATTCAAACAAGTATGAACAATGCGGTCTTGAGGTTTCCATCACCGATTGATTGCATTCTTCATTCTTTGGCACATGATAGACTTTATTTATCCAAATACATGTCTAGATTCTTTTAATAGTGTGTATTAAAAGGATCATGGCGCCAAAAGAATCAAATGTTTAAGTCAAAAGTTATGTGTTGAAAATCATTGCTTTTACACAAGACATGGTTTATACATGACATTGTTACGCAAGACATTGTAATACATGGCATTTGACGTTGGTATACACAAGACATTTTTGGTGGTTATTTGTAAGTGATGAGACGTGTGTAATATGATAAAAGCATGGTAGATATGCCACTGGTACTTCCTATATATAAGTGCTTATATTATATTGCATATCATGGTGTTATTCAAACCTCTTCGACAAAGGCAAGACACGACATCTTCTACACAAGACATGATATTCGATTTCAAGGCAAGATATATAGTATACACTACATTTCATTTGGTTATTTATTTAACCATACATCATTCTTTTATATCATCTGATTTTCATATGATTTTATAAAAGAACTCGATCACGACTAGAGCCAATGTTGTTGGTTACATTCGATGCTTTCACGGTTTCTCAGGGGTTGTTCCATACTTGATAACGCCCAAATTCAAAAGCATTGAGCGTTACAATTTATGTTTAGCCCCTGAAATTCAAAGTATGGTCACATCTTCTCACCCTACCTTGAACACTTAATTAATAACTCTCGTAGTTAGTCTCACCAAGGATTCTACGGGAGGCGAAAGTTCACACATCTTAGGAAAGGTTCAAGAACGAGTAACAAATGGAAGGAAACTCTCGCGACGAGAAAAACAAAGGCATTTGCTGCCATAAATGATTTTGACACCAGGAGGTTCTCACATTGTAGCTGATGCCTTGAGTCGCAAGGAGCGAGTTAGAACACTGAGAGTTCAAGCAATAGAGAAGATGATTCACAAGCGCTCAAGGAAGAGCATATTCAAGCAGAAACACTTCGAGGCATGAAGGAACAATTAGTGTCGAAAGAAGATGGAACTTTATACCTTATGGGTCGAAATTGGGTTCCATTCTTTGGCGGCCTTTGAGATGATATTTTGAGGAAGCACATAGGCCTAAGTATTGAAAGAATACTATTGGTGGCTTTACCTCAAAAGTGATATCGCGACTTATGTCGGAGAATGCTTGACTTGCGTGAAAGTCAAAGTCGAATAGCAAAATCCCTCGGGATTGGTACAACAACCCGAGATTCCTGTTTGAAAATGAGAACAAATATCGATGTACTTCATTACGAAGTTACCCAAGACCTCAAGAGGTCACGACATTATATGGGTAATCCTCGATAGATTGACAAAGTCCACACACTTCTTGCTGATTAGGGAGAAGGATAGTACCGAGAAACTAGCGAAACTCTATCTCGAAGAAAATATGGCTTGTCATGGAGTACCTATTTCAATCATCTCTAACCGAGACGGTCGTTTTGTTTCAAGAATTTGGATCTCATTTGAATCTAAGTACGGCCTTTCATCCACAAACTGATGGCCAGAGCGAACAAACAATCCAAACACTCGCAGATATGCTTCGTGCATGTGTTATGGATTTAGGCGGCAATTGGGATACTCATCTACCTTTAGTTAAGTTTTCCTACAATAACAGCTACCATACTAGTATACAGGTTGCACCGTTTGAAGCTCTTTATGGTCGATAGTGTCGCTCTCCACTTTGTTGGGCGGAAACACGCGATAGACAATTAATTGGTCTGGAACTAGTCCAAGAGACTACGAATAAAAATTTTCAGATCCGAGATCGTATCAAGACAGCTCGCGATCGACAAAAGAGCTACGCAGACAAGAGACTTAAAACATTTGTAACACCTGTGTCATTTCAACCATCAAACAAATTCCAAACCAATGAAATATTGTATTTCATACTTGGGATTTGTAAAAATATGTGTATCGTTTACACATATCAATTCTTGTTCGATTTCAAGCTCTAAATCGCTTTCTGGAAGGTTATACGCGCACTAATGCGTAAATATAACCAGTTCAATCCAACGAACACTCCGGAATAGTGAAATAGGCTTAACATACCTTGAATAACCCTTACATAACTTATATATAAGTTTTGGAAGGTTTGGTGTGGTGAAATCAAGTTAAATCGCTTACAGGGACTAAAGTTGACAAACTGCGAAAGTATGCCAATTTGAACTGTAACAGACCTTCCGGGACATGAACATAAGTTAAACATACCATAAATATCCTTTACATATCTTAGAAATAGGCTTTGAGGTGTTCGGTATGCTAAAATAAACTTTTGTGTCATTCAGGGACTAAAAGTGTCAAAAAGTGCACAAGTTTGCATTTTCGCGCATAACTTACGTTCTGAATACATCCGGACATCCAAAAATTTATGTGAGCATGACTATATTATATTTTAGTGTTCTCCATAAGAAAAATCCATTCGTTTCGTCATTTGGATCGTTTTTCGCGCTTATGTGCATTCCGTCGTAATTAACCGAACATCGCAACCGTACGGTTAAACGAACCGACATCCGAGATATTTTTGAGCACATTTTAAGTTCCCTATACTTTAACTTCATTTTAGAGCTTTGAAATGAGGTTAACGGGCCTTAAACGTGTCAAAAATGGCCTTATTACACAACAGGGACCAAAACTGTAATTCTGCCAAATTAAGCTTACGGACCTCAACATCCATAACCTTACGGTCCGTAAGGCAACCTGCAGACCAGATGCAGTGTATTAACAGCCTGTTTGCAGCTGTTTTAACCACAACCACATGTTTGCAACTTGCCTAATCTGTTGATAAACATCATTTTTAGCCACCATAAGGTTCCGACAAGTGTACGGGTTGGATTCATGGCACGTTTTCCATGAAACGATCCTAACGGTTCGGGTATTCCTATAAATACCCAACCCACACAACCTCATTTTGCACAAGAATTCTGATTTGAGAGCTCTAAGTTGAAACCATTGTTTCATACCTGAGTTCTTAGATCGGGATTAGCATTCGGGGACCCTGGGTAAGTATTCTTTCGTTATTTTCCTTATTTTACTGCTTTTCGAGTCAGAAAGTCAAACTTTGTTTGACTTTCAGCGTTGACCAGTGATGGTCAATGCGAAGTTCTTTTGAACTTCGCAACGTGAGTGTAATCACGTTGGTTATAGTCCCTTGGGACTATGCCTACTGATTACCACGTTGTCTAGGGTCGTAGGGTAAGCGATCTAATAAATCGCTTATACCTCGAACCCGACCCAGTTTGGTCAATCATTAGGATCCGACCAAACACATTAGGTGACCATAGTAGGTAGGGAATAACCTTCCGAGGTTATACCCTATGGTCACATCGTTTAAGTAGTTGTATGATAGGTAGTTTATATGCCTTAGGTAAATTACCAGAATACCCTTTTCATGTATAATTGGTAATTAAGCATATGTAACCTAAACCTTTGTCACATAACTGATTATGTAATATGTTTAGGCATATAACACTTGTCATAGGGCTAGTTAGGCGGTCCGAACGCGTTTCACGCAAACGACGCGTTAAAGTAGCATAAGCTACCTAAACGGGTCGTAATGGGTCGTAGACACTTAGGTTAAGTTTCATTTAGTATGTAGGCTTTGTTAAACCAAATGACACGAGTCTCTACACTCGTTTGGTTTACAAACCCTAATGCTACCCGATCTTCCGATTTAGGTCCGGTTTATTAATGTAGCTACCTATACTAGGTGCCGTTTGATATCCGCGATCTCTAGCATTGTTTAGTTGTTACTCAAGGACTACTGAGCACTTTTACTGTTTTCCAAACTGTTTTGGGGTGGAACACATGTGCCTACTTGTTACTTTCATGCTTTCCTGTTTTAACATCATATACTGCTATGTTCGTTAGTACATTATAGTACATGATTTTATGACATTTCATGCTAGGTGTGCCCAATTGTGTGCATTACTTAGTACATCGTTTTACATGACATTTTGACATAGACATTTTAACATGATTGACATTTGATCATGCATTTCCCACAAAACATAACTTTGATTTAAACCAAGATTTACTTCAATACTTTGTTTTTGTGCATATAGTTTAGTTGAGACATTTCACTTGCCATACATGACATCTTGACATAGACGTTTGACATGGATATTTGACATAGACATTTTGACATGATTTACATCTTGACATGGATACTTTGACATAGACATTTTACATTGTTTGGTTTGGTTTGATTAAGTGATTAAGTAACGATGTGTGTGTAATATGATACAAGCATGGTGGATACGCCGCTGGTACTTCCTATATATAAGTGTTTGTATGGTATTACATATCGTAGCGTTATTTGAATCATTTCAGTTTGATACATATAACATTTTATACAAATAACTTATTTTTCACAAGACATTGTTTTATAACAACTTATCTTATACAAACTCAGTTACATGGTTATTCATTTAACCATACATTATTCACTTATTTATACATATCATCTGAACTCATTGTTTTTCAAATGATTTACAAAACAAAGCAAATAACAAGGTTCATGACTAAACATTTTCTCAAACATAAGTCATGAAACCTATTTTCACAAAACCTATGTATCTCACAAGCATTTTTATGCTGACGTACCTATTTTCACATGTGTTTTTCAGGAACTGTTGCATAAGATGATCAAGATACACATAGGCAGACTTGGGCTTTAGTGACAATAAAAGATGCAAGACTAGTTAATTATGTTGTATTTCTTTGTTTGTTTAGACATTGTAACACTTTTAATTAATAAAACGAAACTTCAATTGCCATGGATTTGAAACAATTAATTCTGTTACAACACTCCCCGACATTTCCGCCACGTTTTGTATGTTCTACGTGGTCGGGGTGTGACAGAAAAGATGGTATCAGAGCCAATGGTTATAGGGAATTAGGTTATTAGTAATGCTTTGACCTAGTCTATAACCTTCTTAGGACCCTAACGCGAGTTTACTTGCGTTTAGTCATAAAACAATACCGTCACCTATCCTTAGGCGACGACCACAACAAGAACATAAATTTCAAAACCGTTTTGAAAACTAATCATCTGTTCTAGGATGATTGATTACTAGGTTTTGAACCCTCTGTTATATGGTTTTGAATCCCTTTGAGTTTCAAAATCTCGTCAAGGTTTTGGGTTTTAAATAATGTGAACACGTGCAAACTGGAAGGGTGAACGCCTGTATTCTGGGTTTTCTGTCTAGGCAAGCACTTCGTATACATCTCAACCAGACGCGAGACCAGTTGTGCTTACCTGGAAATTCTTGGAATGAGTGTTCACTTATAGGCGAGCATGTCTTCGCGATACGTTATTTTTGACCTATTTTACTTGATTCTTCACCGAGGTCGTTTGTTGCTTTGTAGTAACAAACAAATGACCACTATCCTTGCTTTCATCAAATTTGTTTCATCTCATTCTTTTCGTCTAATTCTCTCACTCGTTTCATTTCATGTTTCCTCTTTTAGAATGCCTCCTCGACGCGAAAATCAGATGACGCCTGCCGAGCTGGCGGAAATCATCGCGCAGCAAATGGCTGCTGCCTTCCCAAATCTTTGTGCTCAAATAATACAAGCCATCAACAACAATAATGCCCTCTGCAGCTTCAAGACGTTCAACTCGGCCAAGCCATCAAGGTTCTCTGGGTCTCAAGGAGCGACAGCACTTCTGCAATGGTTCGAGAGTCTAGAGAGCACCTTCAGGCATGTACAATGTCCAAATGAGCGAAAGGTAGATTTTGCATCTAGTGTCTTTGAGAAACGAGCTTTGACGTGGTGGAACGGTGTGGTGAGAGATAGGGGTGCCGAAGTGGCACTGGCCCAAACTTGGGAAGAACTTCGAGCACTGATGATGAAGGAATTCTGTCCTCGTCACGAGATCAGGGCACTGGAAAGGGAATTCGACGATCTTAAGCAAGAAAGCGGTGAACATCGAGCATACACTGATCGATATGAGGAGCTGAGCCTGTTGTGTCCTACCATGGTTACGCCTTTGGATAAGGCGATCGAAAAATACATTGATGGTCTCCCTGACACAGTTCAAGACATTGTTACTGGTAGTAACCCCACTACGGTTAGGCAGGCCATTGAGCTATCTGCAACGTTGACTGAATCTCAGATCAGGAAACGTAAGCTTTTCCGGAAGGGTGACAAGAAACCAATCGAGGAATCAAAGACCATGGATGAGCAGACTGGATCCCTTGAGCGGTCAAAGAAGCAAAAGGTTTCTCAGAACTTCTCTATGGTCGCTCACAATGGTCAAGCCGTCCCCAACCAACCAGCTCAACCCCGTACTAGGAAACCATACAATGGAACTTCACCCTTGTGCAACCGATGTGGCCTACATCATCATTCTAATGTGAAGTGCCGCGAATGCCAAATTTGTGGACTTAAAGGTCATATGGCAAAAGTTTGCGTTGCAGCAGTTGCACCGAATCAAGCCGACAACAAACCTATTCGAGCTCGCTTTCCACCAGGTTCTTGCAACAAGTGTGGTAAGATGGGACATTTCCGAAGAAATTGCCCAAAGCTTGCTAATGCTAATCCAGCACAGAGATGAGCATCTGATCGACTAGAAGACAACACTCTTTAGAAATAATCATATCTTATGTATTATTTTCTTTTGTTGTCAAGGTCCATGAAACAGTTGTTATCATTGTTAATAAATAAATCTTTTTATTTACATTACAATGTATATTATGTGGTTGTATGCATAAACAACATATCCCCTATAATACCGACAATCAAGGAATCGTATTACTTGAAAAGCAAACTACCCCCAAAATTCTTCCATTTTACAATCTCTTGCGTTTTCCACAAAGATCCTAAGTACCCGTCTCTTGCAAAGAAACGAAGTACAAGATAAAAGTTATAATTCTATACGAATACCCCAAGTACCACTATAAATTTTTAAATAGGGTACCCAAGGGTATTTCCGTATGTCCTAAATTATCGTGTACCTTAATTCGAATATTGCGTTTTCCTGAAAACGAAAATCGAATTTTTGGTAGATCATCCTATCTTCATAGATGGATTCTTGAAATGATTAAAGTACCAAAAGAAATCCACGAATTGGATTCCTGGTGTACTTTAAGTATCCGCGTCCAAAGATAACAAATTAATAACCAAATTAAACAACTATATGATTATGTGTTTATGTGTTCCTTTTATGTTTTTGTGTGATCCAAGTTTTGTTATCCAAATCCTCGTAGAATCTTCCATATCTTTGTGTACTATATTAAATCCTCAATGGGCTTTTACGTTGTAGTTAAGTCCCTTGGATTATATTGTACCATTCCATAATTAGACCCCTGAGGGGTCTAGGTATACAGATTGATCCAAAAATCTGGTTAGGAATATCATGTGATGATATAGCTGAAAGGACTCCTTGGTGGTCTAATTAAAAGGATCCTTTGTTGATCTAATTAAAAGGACCCTATGGTAGTCTAGTCACACTCATCACAGGTTTGATTATCCTCCCCACAAACATTTCAAGACAAGTTGTGCGGACTATGCAAGGAATTACATAATTATGGATGCATACATAATTATGGAATTCAGTGCACAGAAACCACAGCGAATTTTGTCATGTGTCTAGAGTCTATTCCGTTCATTTTTGTTTCTGAAGATGTAAAATGACTATTCCGTTCATTTTTGTTTCTGAAGATGTAAAATGACTATTCCGTTCATTTTTGTTTCTGAAGATGTAAAATGACTATTCCGTTCATTTTTGTTTCTGAAGATGTAAAATGACTATTCCGTTCATTTTTGTTTTCTGAAGATGTAAAATGACTATTCCGTTCATTTTTGTTTCTGAAGATGTAAAATGACTATTCTGTCCATTTTTGTTTCTGAAGATGTAAAATGACTATTCCGTTCATTTTTGTTTCTGAAGATATAAAATGACTATTCTGTTCATTTTAGTTTCTAATGAATGCCTGTTGAGAATAACTCTGTTCATTTTTCATTTCTGAAAAATGTTCGTTAAAGAGAAATTACAGGATTACGTCTTGTTCATCTTTGATGGTTATTTAACACAAACTCACAGATAGACTCCTACGAATTAATTTCGGGACGAAATTTCCTAAAGTAGGGGAGACTGTAACACCTGTGTCATTTCAACCATCAAACAAATGCCAAACCAATGAAATATTGTATTTCATACTTGGGATTTGTAAAAATATGTGTATCGTTTACACATATCAATTCTTGTTCGATTTCAAGCTCTAAATCGCTTTCTGGAAGGTTATACGCGCACTAATGCGTAAATATAACCAGTTCAATCCAACGAACACTCCGGAATAGTGAAATAGGCTTAACATACCTTGAATAACCCTTACATAACTTATATATAAGTTTTGGAAGGTTTGGTGTGGTGAAATCAAGTTAAATCGCTTACAGGGACTAAAGTTGACAAACTGCGAAAGTATGCCAATTTGAACTGTAACAGACCTTCCGGGACATGAACATAAGTTAAACATACCATAAATATCCTTTACATAGCTTAGAAATAGGCTTTGAGGTGTTCGGTATGCTAAAATAAACTTTTGTGTCATTCAGGGACTAAAAGTGTCAAAAAGTGCACAAGTTTGCATTTTCGCGCATAACTTACGTTCTGAATACATCCGGACATCCAAAAATTTATGTGAGCATGACTATATTATATTTTAGTGTTCGCCATAAGAAAAATCCATTCGTTTCGTCATTTGGATCGTTTTTCGCGCTTATGCGCATTCCGTCGTAATTAACCGAACATCGCAACCGTACGGTTAAACGAACCGACATCCGAGATATTTTTGAGCACATTTTAAGTTCCCTATACTTTAACTTCATTTTAGAGCTTTGAAATGAGGTTAGCGGGCCTTAAACGTGTCAAAAATGGCCTTATTACACAACAGGGACCAAAACTGTAATTCTGCCAAATTAAGCTTACGGACCTCAACATCCATAACCTTACGGTCCGTAAGGCAACCTGCAGACCAAATGCAGTGTATTAACAGCCTGTTTGCAGCTGTTTTAACCACAACCACATGTTTGCAACTTGCCTAATCTGTTGATAAACATCATTTTTAGCCACCATAAGGTTCCGACAAGTGTACGGGTTGGATTCATGGCACGTTTTCCGTGAAACGATCCTAACGGTTCGGGTATTCCTATAAATACCCAACCCACACAACCTCATTTTTCACAAGAATTCTGATTTGAGAGCTCTAAGTTGAAACCATTGTTTCATACCTGAGTTCTTAGATCGGGATTAGCATTCGGGGACCCTGGGTAAGTATTCTTTCGTTCTTTTCCTTATTTTACTGCTTTTCGAGTCAGAAAGTCAAACTTTGTTTGACTTTCAGCGTTGACCAGTGATGGTCAATGCGAAGTTCTTTTGAACTTCGCAACGTGAGTGTAATCACGTTGGTTATAGTCCCTTGGGACTATGCCTACTGATTACCACGTTGTCTAGGGTCGTAGGGTAAGCGATCTAATAAATCGCTTATACCTCGAACCCGACCCAGTTTGGTCGATCATTAGGATCCGACCAAACACATTAGGTGACCATAGTAGGTAGGGAATAACCTTCCGAGGTTATACCCTATGGTCACATCGTTTAAGTAGTTGTATGATAGGTAGTTTATATGCCTTAGGTAAATTACCAGAATACCCTTTTCATGTATAATTGGTAATTAAGCATATGTAACCTAAACCTTTGTCACATAACTGATTATGTAATATGTTTAGGCATATAACACTTGTCATAGGGCTAGTTAGGCGGTCCGAACGCGTTTCACGCAAACGACGCGTTAAAGTAGCATAAGCTACCTAAACGGGTCGTAATGGGTCGTAGACACTTAGGTTAAGTTTCATTTAGTATGTAGGCTTTGTTAAACCAAATGACACGAGTCTCTACACTCGTTTGGTTTACAAACCCTAATGCTACCCGATCTTCCGATTTAGGTCCGGTTTATTAATGTAGCTACCTATACTAGGTGCCGTTTGATATCCGCGATCTCTAGCATTGTTTAGTTGTTACTCAAGGACTACTGAGCAATCTCAAGTGAGTACATAGACCCCTCTTTTACTGTTTTCCAAACTGTTTTGGGGTGGAACACATGTGCCTACTTGTTACTTTCATGCTTTCCTGTTTTAACATCATATACTGCTATGTTCGTTAGTACATTATAGTACATGATTTTATGACATTTCATGCTAGGTGTGCCCAATTGTGTGCATTACTTAGTACATCGTTTTACATGACATTTTGACATAGACATTTTAACATGATTGACATTTGATCATGCATTTCCCACAAAACATAACTTTGATTTAAACCAAGATTTACTTCAATACTTTGTTTTTGTGCATATAGTTTAGTTGAGACATTTCACTTGCCATACATGACATCTTGACATAGACGTTTGACATGGATATTTGACATAGACATTTTGACATGATTTACATCTTGACATGGATACTTTGACATAGACATTTTACATTGTTTGGTTTGGTTTGATTAAGTGATTAAGTAACGATGTGTGTGTAATATGATACAAGCATGGTGGATACGCCGCTGGTACTTCCTATATATAAGTGTTTGTATGGTATTACATATCGTAGCGTTATTTGAATCATTTCAGTTTGATACATATAACATTTTATACAAATAACTTATTTTTCACAAGACATTGTTTTATAACAACTTATCTTATACAAACTCAGTTACATGGTTATTCATTTAACCATACATTATTCACTTATTTATACATATCATCTGAACTCATTGTTTTTCAAATGATTTACAAAACAAAGCAAATAACAAGGTTCATGACTAAACATTTTCTCAAACATAAGTCATGAAACCTATTTTCACAAAACCTATGTATCTCACAGGCATTTTTATGCTGACGTACCTATTTTCACATGTGTTTTTCAGGAACTGTTGCATAAGATGATCAAGATACACATAGGCAGACTTGGGATTTAGTGACAATAAAAGATGCAAGACTAGTTAATTATGTTGTATTTCTTTGTTTGTTTAGACATTGTAACACTTTTAATTAATAAAACGAAACTTCAATTGCCATGGATTTGAAACAATTAATTCTGTTACAACACTCCCCGACATTTCCGCCACGTTTTGTATGTTCTACGTGGTCGGGGTGTGACACCATTATCTTTCGAGGTTGGAGACAAAGTCTTGTTGAAAGTCTCGCCTTGCAAAGGTGTAGCGAGATTCGGTAACCGTGGGAAGCTTAACCCACGTTACATTGGACCATTTGAAATCTTAGAAAAGATTGGCACAGTTTCCTACAAGCTGAAATTACCAGACGAACTCAGTAGTGTGCATTACAGGTCTTATGTATTGAATCTTAAAAAGAGTCTAACGTAAGAAACGGTTATCATCCCTGCGGATGAGATTCATATGGACGAAAAACTCCAATTCATTGAAGAACCTATTGAGGTCATGGACTGTAAAGTCCAGAAATCATGGAGGAGTCGTATCAAATTATTAAATGTACGTTGGAACTCTCGACACGGACCCGAGTATACTTGGGAACGTGAAAATCAACTCAAAGCCAAATCCTCTCACATGTTCGAGAAGTCTCCTGCAAAGGATGACTCAGCTTGAATTTCGGGATGAAATTCTCAATAACAAGGGGAGAACGTGACAACTGCCACTTTCTGGTAATTTTCGTACATTTAAAATCAATCATTCAAATTATACAATTATCAGTATGGAATGTCCGAACTGCATTATTACATGACATACACTTAGAATACTCAAGGAATATTTATTTTTGATGCACATGATTCATTTTTATTGATTACATTTGAAACAGTTTAAACAATGCATCAAAACAACTAGAAAAGCACTTAGCAAACTAGTATTCTGACGAAAACGCAAGTTCCGAAGAACCATCTTAAACGATATCTTTAGGACTCAGACGAAAGTCAAACATCTAATATACATTAAACCCTATCTTGGAATGGAAGGGTTTGGTCTAATACTTTCCCGATGTCCGATAACACTAAAAACTACCGAAAAGCACTAAAAGCGACAATTTCAACACTTTTCCGCAGAAATTCTGCAGAATTCAGCAATTTAATATTTTTGCAACATGTAAAAGTATTGTTTAACATAGAATTCATATGAGGATACCTTCAGGTACCGTCCGAACCATAACCACATCAATTCACACAACTTACACAAGCTTAGCGTTCGAATAACGATTAACGGAAACAACGCCAAACGAATATCCGAACGATATCTAATTTTTTTTTAGCAACTACCTATCATTATGTGGATCATTTTGGTCTAGTATTGGTCACTTAACACCTTGAAACATCATGAAAAATTACAAACACTTAAACCCTTAAACATCTAATCTTTTTATCACATTTTATCAAGTATGAATTACTTAACAAATTTCAAGCATTCAAAACCATTTGCCCCCTCATATTTTCGTTTTTAAGGGGTCCCATGTGACAACCGGTAATTTACGGCTCTTAATTACGTGATTAATAAGTGATTAACGCGATAATGAATAGTGTTTACAGCGCAAATTAACTTAATTAGGCCTTTGGAGTGCCTAGGAACGCCTATCCGACTTTACAGTGCGCGAACGGTGGTTTACAGAGAAATATGTGAAACGTTAAACGGCAACGGATTGAAACCGAACAGAATACTGACAACGCCGGCAAATATTAAATTTTTACGATATATTTTAGCTTCGTAATTAAATTTTAGTGACTACAGTCGAAACCAGATCGAAAAACGGATTAAAGATGACAACGATACAATTTTTCACGATTATTACCGTAACCGACGAACGGGCGTGAAAACAACGGCTACCGACCATATTTTATGTATTTTAATACTAAAATTTTATCGTTTGATGTTAAACGGAGTTCGGGTTTTGACAACGGGTCTCGTAGGAATTACGGACCACTTACACACGAGATGGGCTTGTGGACCCTGGGCCCAAGCCCAAAACCCACAAGCCTAAACCTACACATAATATATTAGATCTTTACTACAAGATTTTTTTTCTTGTAAATCTTTCCAAAAATCCCTTCAAGATCTAAATAAAATCTACTTAAGATTTTGAAATCTCACAAAATCCTTCCAAGATCTCTTCAAGGATCTTCAAAACTCTATATAAAGGGTATTGCACCCTATTTCCTTTCACACCCAACAACTTATAACACTCAAACAAACACAGACTTTAGTCTGTCTTCCCTCCTCTCTCTCGATAATATTCAGCCAACCACCCACAAGAGCCCTTTCACAACTTCATTTCTCTACATCACCCATCCATCTTCTTCATAATCTGCAACTTATAAACATCAGACAAACACCTTCACACAACCGACTACCCCTTTCCCCCCTCTCCGATGATTCCTTGCGACGGAAGGCGGAGCCGCCGCCTCTCATGGCGGTGGCAGTGGTGATTTTGTTTAGGGAAACAGCCCCCCCTTCCTCGTTGGATGAAACGGACCACCACCATCGTCTGGTGGTGGTGAGCGGCGACTGAAAAAGACAGAGACGGGAGAGAGAGAGACGAGACGGAGAGAGAGAGAGAGGCTGAGAAGAGAGAGAGAGTTGTGGCGGAGAGGCAGCGGCACTGCCGCTCACGGCGGCGGCGGCGGT
>JARYGA010032776.1:0-28702 GCA_030545235.1 Helianthus tuberosus | reverse complement strand
CCCTGCGCCGCCGGCGTCGCGGCCGGCTTCGATGTGCGCGCGCTCAGTGGTCGACAGCCGCGGATGGTCGGCAGGCGAGCGATAGAAGACGTACCAGATCGCCGCCCACACAATTCCAACCGCGCCGGTGACCACGAAGGCGGACTGCCAGCCCCAGATGGCGATGCAGGTCACGACGATCGGCGGTGCGATCATGGCGCCCAAGGACGAACCGATGTTGAACCAGCCGGTCGCAACCGTGCGCTCATGCGGCGGGAAACCATTCGGCGACCGTCTTCAGCCCGGCGGGAATCGCAGCTGCCTCGGTTAGCCCAGCATGCCGCGGAACACCGCGAGGCTGGGCCAGCCCGCCGCAAACGCATGGCAGCAGTTGGCGACAGACCAGCCGATCGCAAACACGGCAAAGCCCAGCCGCAATCCCATCAGGTCGAGCAGATAGCCCGCAACCGGCTGCATCACCGTATAGGCGGCCTGAAAGGAAGCGACGACCCAGCTGTACTGCTGCGTCGTCATCGCAAACTCGCCTTTCAGCGTCGGCGCGGCCACCGACAGTGAGGATCGCGCGAGGTAGTTCAAGACCGTGCCGATGGTCACCAGACTGATGATCCACCATCGCGTACCGATGCGCATTCGCCCCTCCTTTGGTCAGGCCAATACGCCGATAGCCCGTCTAACTGTCAAGGATGATCCTTGCTGCTGATCGGCTTACCCGTTGACGCACTGGATAGATTGTCATAACTGGCCTGACCAGATCGCAGCCAATTGCGACTTCATCAGGGGGGATGTCCCATGCGAAAGAGTTATGCTCTGCTCACCGGCGCTGCGATGATCGCACTCGCCAGCCCCGTACTCGCGCAGGAAGGTGCCATTTCGGCATCGCCGACACCGCCGGGCAACGGCACCGCCAGCCCGCTGTCGCAGCCGGGAGATCAGCAGGGCTCCAATACCTCGACCACCGACTCCGGCGCCCTGGAAGACATCGTCGTCACCGCGCAGAAGCGCGAACAGAACCTGCAGGACGTGCCGGTTGCCGTCACCGCTATTACGGCAGACACGCTGGTCAACCGCAACGTGTCGACCATTTCCGATCTGCCGCGCCTCGCCCCCAGCCTGACGGTCACGACCGGCGCGCTGCCGACCAACAACTCGATCAATCTGCGCGGCATCGGCACCGTCGCTTTCTCAACCGCGATCGAACCGTCCGTGGCGGTCATCGTCGACGACGTCGCGCTGCTCCAGCAGGCGCAGGCCTTTTCCGGCCTCAGCGACATTGCCCGCATTGAGGTACTGCGCGGGCCGCAAGGCACGCTGTTCGGCAAGAACGCCTCTGCTGGCGCGCTCAACATCGTGTCGCAAGGCCCGACCGCCAACTTTACCGGGGCAGTGACCGGCACCGCGACCACGGACGACGAATATCGCATTGATGGCGTCATCTCCGGTCCGGTCGCCGAGGGCGTCGGCTTTCGCCTGAACGGCTTCTACGGCGATCGCGACGGCTTCATTCGCAACACGTACGACGGCCGCCGCCTCAACAACGACAAGAGCTACGGCGTGCGCGGGCGGCTTGCGATCGATCCAGCACCCAACGTGACGATTGACCTGATCGCCGGCCACTCGGTTGCACAAGCGCGCGGCACCGCCCGCACCTATCGCAGCGTGCCCGCGGGCGCGACCGTCTATGGCGCGCCCGTGCAGCAGCGACTGGGATCGATCGTGCCGGGCCGCGACAATTTCGAAACGGCGTTCGACGGCCCCTTGTTCAACAAGAGCCGCCAGACGAACGGCAGTGGCCGCGTGACGGTGGACCTTGGCGTGGCAAACCTGGTGTCGATCACCAGCTACCAGGATTGGCGTTTCCGATTCGCGGAAGACTTCGATTATCTGCCCGGCACGATCCTGGGCCTGCCCGGCGGCATCGTCGCGCAGAGCGGCTTCCATTCGCGCCAGTTCGCGCAGGAATTGCGCGTCGCATCGAAGGGCAGCGGTCCGTTCAGCTATGTCGTCGGCCTCTATTATTCCGACGGCAAGACCGATCGTACTTTTGATCGCGGCCCGTCCGGCCCCGTGGTCGCACGATGGAATTCCAGCAATGGCACCAAGACGTATGCGAGCTTCGCGCAGCTGACCTACGACCTGGCGGCGACCACCCATATCGACGCCGGCCTTCGCGCCAATCACGAAGACATTTCGGTCAACTACCTCAACACCAACGTGCCCGCTGTGGCCCCGGCCAACAATGCGACCTGCCTGTCGCTGTGCAGCGGCAAAGCATCCGACAGCGTGGTGACCGGCAAGATCGCGCTGCGCCAGGATTTGGCGGAACGCGTCATGGCCTATGCCTCGTTCTCGACCGGCTACAAAGGCCAGGGGTATGACATCGCGACGGGCTTTACCCCGCAGCGTGCCGCCGTGCCCGTCCGCCCCGAAACGTCGAACGCCTACGAGCTCGGCTTGAAGAGCCGTTTCCTCGACAATCGCGTGCAGCTGAACGTCGCCGCCTTCTGGACCGACTTCAGCGATTTCCAAGCCCAGTCCGGCGTGCAATTGCCTGACCAGACGATCCAGCTGCAGTTGAACAACGTCGGCAAGGTTCGCACGCGCGGCATCGAGGCCGAATTCCAGGCGCGCCCGGTGGAGGCACTGCTCATCGATGGCGGGATCAGCTATACCGATGCGAAGATCCGCGAGTTCCGCAACGCGCAATGCTATGTCGGGCAGACGGCGGCGCAGGGATGTTTGCCGGTGGCAGGCTCCACGACCGGCTTCCAGGACCTGTCGGGCAAGCAACTCAGCAATGCTCCCCGGTGGAAGTTCAACGTCGGCACCACCTATGACGTGGCGCTCGAACGGATGCCATTCGATGCCTTCGTACAGGCCGATTTGAGCTACCAGAGCTCGGTCAACTTCTCGCTGCTCAACGACCCCTATTCGGTCGAGCGGGGCTATGCCCTGGTCAACGGCAGCATCGGCATCGATCAGAAGGATCGAGGCGGTCTGCGCGTCGCGCTATTCGTCAACAACATTTTCAACACGCACTTCGCCAGCGCCCTGGGTGGACCGTCGGGCGGTACGCCAGGCCTGATCGCGCAGACCTTCTCGCGCAACGCCCGCCGCTATGGCGGCATTCGTGCGCGCATGTCCTTCTGATCACGCGCGGCCTCGACGAACATTGTAAAGGAGATTGATGATGCGCAAGTCCAGGCTCGCGACGCTGGCGTTGACCGGGATCGTGGCGGCGGGGCTTGCCGCATCATCGATCGCGGCGGGGCGTAATGCGCCAACGGCGCCGACGTGGTTGAGCACCAGCCTATCGCCCGAGCAGCGCGCCGAGGCGCTGCTGCGCGCGATGACGCTGGAGGAGAAGGCCGGTCAGGTTTCGCAGCAGTTCATGTTCGGCACGTTCGAGGAGTTCGCGCCGAGCGTTCGCGACGGCAAGGTCGGATCGCTGCTGTTCGTCACCGATCCTGCGGTCATCAACCGGCTGCAAAAGGTGGCGGTGGAGGAAACGCGGCTGAAGATCCCGCTGATCTTCGGCTATGACGTCATCCACGGCTTCCGTACGATCTTCCCGGTGCCGCTCGGCAATGCGGCCTCCTGGAACCCCGCCGGCGTCGAGCGCGCACAGGCGGTCGCCGCAGCCGAGGCGCGATCGGCAGGCATTCACTGGGCGTTTGCGCCGATGCTCGACGTGGCGCGTGATCCGCGCTGGGGCCGGATCGTCGAAGGACCGGGCGAAGACCCGTTCCTGGCCTCCGCCTTGGCGCGCGCGCAGGTGAAGGGATTTCAGGGCCCGGCAATCGGTACGCCCGGCCATATCATTGCAGGCCCCAAGCATTTCGCCGGCTATGCCGCCGCCGACGGCGGGCGCGACTATGACGGCGTCTACCTGTCCGATGCGCAGCTCTACAATGTGATCCTGCCGCCGTTCGCCGCTGCGGTGCAAGCGGGCGCGGGCAATGTCATGAGCGCTTACATGGATCTCAACGACATACCCGCGGTCGGCAACACATGGTTGCTTACCGACGTGCTGCGCGGTCAGATGGGCTTCAAGGGCTGGGTCGTCTCCGACGCGAATGGCACCAAGAACCAAGTCGTCCAGCATTTCGCACGCGACGAGGCGGATGCCGCGGTCCGAAGCATCGCCGCAGGCAACGATATGGAGATGTCGTTCGGCCCCGCCGCCTCCGCCGCGACGCTCGCTGCCAGTGTGCGTGCGGGCAAACTGGCAGAAGCGACGCTGGACCAGGCGGTACGCCGCATCCTGATCGCCAAGTTCACGATGGGCCTGTTCGAACACCCTTTCGTCGATGAAGCACAGGCCCGACGCACGCTCGCAGACCCTGGTCATCGGGATGCTGCACAACAGGCGGCCGAACGCTCGTTCGTGCTGCTCAAGAACGATGGCGCCTTGCCCTTGCGAGCGGGCGCGAACGCGCATGTCGCGGTGATCGGCGCCAGTGCCAATTCGAAGCGCGACATGCTGGGACCATGGGCGTTCCAATACGACCTGCCCGAAACGGTGACGGTGTTCGAAGGCGTCCGCGACCGGCTGGGCCGCGCGGCGACCGTGGAGACGGCACCGGGTGTCCAGCTGAAACGCAACGTGCCTTCGATGTTCGAAAGCATCACGATCCCGGGCCAAGCCAAGCCCGAGCCACGGTGGGACGCGGCCCGCACCACGCGCGAGTTCGACGCGGCGGTGGCGCTCGCCAAACGCTCCGACCTCATCATCCTGACGCTGGGTGAGGCCGAAGACATGAGCGGTGAAGGCGCATCGCGATCCGACCTGACGTTGCCCGGCGACCAGATGAAGCTGTTCGATGCGGTGATGGCGCTCGGCAAACCGGTGGTCGTTGTGACGATGAGCGGGCGGCCGCTGGCGCTGGGATCCGTGCTGGAGCGCGCGCCTGCGGTCCTCCACACCTGGTTCGGCGGCACGCGCGGTGGCACCGCGATCGCGCGTACCCTGTTCGGCGACGTGAACCCCGGCGGCAAGCTGCCGGTCACCTGGCCGCGCAGCGTCGGCCAAGTCCCGATCTATTATGCCCACAACACCACGCACATGCCCCAGGACCAGGGCAAGCGCTATTGGGATATCCCCTCGACCCCGCAATTCGAATTCGGGTACGGTCTTAGCTATACCCGGTTCACCATCGGCGCACCCAAGCTCGACACGCCGGTGCTGCAACCGGGCGGTCGGGTGACGGTGTCGACCACCGTCACGAACAGCGGCGACCGCGCAGGTGACGAGGTCGTACAGCTCTACATCCACCAGCAGGCCGGCCGCGCCTCGCGCCCCGTCCGCGAGCTCAAGGGCTTTCAGCGCGTGACGCTGAAAGCCGGCGAAAGGCGCACGGTGTCGTTCATGCTCGACGAGGGCAGCGTGCAATATTGGAATGCCGCCGAGCGCGGCTGGGTGATCGATCCGGGCACGTTCGACATCTGGGTCGGATCCAGCTCCAACGCACAGAACCATGGTCAGTTTTCGGTTGGCGGTGCCCCCCGGACGGGCCGTGGGTTTCTGCCGAATGCAACGAGGTGAGCTCATGGGCGCCTGGGTGCCTCAATCGGCGTTGCCAATGCGCTTTCGCCTGAAAACCGCAACGACATCCATGTCGTCCGACCGCGGTCATTGCACATGATGATTCGGTCGCGGGGGTCGGGCTCGGCCTCTGTACGCGCATTGTACGCGCGCTCCTGTTTTGAACGCGCATGTTCCTGCGCGGTTCTGCGAGCGTGAAGCTGGTGCGAATCGCCAGAAGTGGCGGAAGAGCTGGCGCACCCGACAGGATTCGAACCTGTGGCCTCTGCCTTCGGAGGGATTATCGCTGGCTCCGCCAATAAACGCCAGGAGCCGCCGATGACCGCCTATCTCCCTGTAATCGCTAAAGAATTTGATTTCGGCTTCCGCCGGAAGTACGCTCTGTCTCGCCACAGTTTTCGCCCGCTTGCTTACGTGATGCTTACGCGAGAGAGCGCTGTCGGCTCGGAGAAAGCCCATGTCTAAGCTCACCAAAAGGGTCGTTGACGCCGCTGAAAGCCGCTCCAAAGATTACGTCATCTGGGACGACGAACTTCCCGGCTTCGGCCTCCGTGTCTTCACGTCGGGAAAGCGCAGCTACGTCATCCAGTATCGCCTCGGCAAGCGTTCGCGTCGGTTCACCATCGGTTTGCATGGCATCTGGACGCCCGAGCGCGCGCGCCAGGAAGCGAAGGTCCAACTAGGCCGCATCGCTCAGGGTGAAGATCCCGCCGAGGAGAAGCAGCTCGACAACAAGGCGATCACCGTCAAGGAGCTGTGCGACCTCTACGTCGCTGATCTCAAGGCTGGCCTCATCTTGGGTAAGGGTGGCCGGCCAAAGAAGGCGAGCACGATCCTCTCGGATACAGGACGCATCGAGCGCCACATCGTGCCCTTGCTCGGCACTCGGAGGGTCAAGGACCTTGTGAAGGCCGACATCACGAAGGCCCTGAAAGACATCATGGCCGGCAAGACCCGCTGCAGCGTCAAGACGAAGAAGCTGCGCGGCCGCGCCATCGTACGCGGCGGTGCCGGAACGGCTACCCGGACGATCGGACTGTTCGGCGGCATCCTCACCTACGCGGTTGAAGCAGGCATCATCGACCTCAATCCCGTCCACGGCGTCCGGCGGCCGAAGGACAATGTGCGCGGACGGCGCCTGACCGAGGCCGAATATCGCCTGCTCGGCGACATCCTGACCAAGGCTGCAGAGAACGGGAAGTATGAGTTGTCGGTCGACATCATCCGGCAGCTCGCGCTCACCGGATGCCGTCGGACCGAGATGATCACCTTGGCTTGGAGCGAGGCTGACACCGATTCAAGCTGTCTCCGGCTGATCGACAGTAAGGAAGGAAGCTCGATCCGTCCGATCGGCTTGCCTGTCGTGGAGTATCTCGAAAACCGCCGGAAGGAGCAGACCGGCACCTACGTCTTTCCCGGCCAGGGTGATGACAATGCGTTCGGGAGCTTCCCCAACCATTGGGAGCAGATATTCGCGGACACCGCGCTCGCCGACATCACGCCACACGTCCTGCGGCACAGCTTCGCCAGTATCGCCAACGATCTCGGCTTCACCGAAGTCACGATCGCCGCGCTGGTCGGGCATGCGAAGGGATCGGTCACGAGCAACTACATCCATACGCTCGATACCGCGCTCATCATGGCCGCCGACACTATCTCGGGCTACATTCAGGGGCTTCTGGATGGGATCGAGTTCAAACAGACGGCCTACGCCCTGGACCGGGACTCCCGGAAAGCCGCCCTCGCGCGGTTCCTGCAGAAGGCCGCCGCTACCGAACAGGACACGGCCGAGGACTCGGAGCAGTTGCTTGCAGCTTGATCGCGCGATGGGGGTTTCAGTTATTGCAGTTAAGCCCCGCAACCCTTATATTGGCTGGTCAGGAGACACGATCATGGCCAGCCAAGTGGTGCAGTTCGCCGGTCTGTCCGACCGCGACCGCAAGACTGTGACGCCTCTGCCAACCTTGGCAGAGGGCGATCACGTGGAGCTGCATGTGCGGCGTCGCGATGGACGGGAGCAGACCCTGTCCCTTCCGCCGGCCGCCATCAGCGCCGTCGAGACGCTGCTGTCTCGCCTGCTGAACGGCGAGAGGGTCGCCGTGCTCACGGAAGATCAGGAGCTGAGCCCGACCGACGCATCGGTGATCCTGGGCATCTCGCGTCCGCTCGTCGTCCATCGCATGGACATCGGCGATCTGCCGTTCCGCTACGTCGGAAAGCACCGCCGGGCATCGCTGAAGGACGTGCTGGCCTTGAAGGAGACGCTGGACGCTCGCCAGAAGGCGATGGACGTCCTGGCCGAGGACACAGAGGATCTTGTCGTCAACCATGGCCTCTAGACCGCCCATCGCGGTCCTACGACGCCTGCGTCCTCTATCCCTTCCATCTGCGCAATGTGCTGATCCAGTGCGCCTTCGATGGCTTGGTCGCCGCGCGCTGGACCGACGACATTCACGCGGAATGGATACGCAATCTCGCCGCCAATTCTCCCAGCACACCGGTCGCGCGCTTCGAGACCACCCGCGACATGATGAAAGCCGTCCTGCCTGACGCCAATGTCGCCAACCATCGGAGCCTGATTCCGAGCCTTTCCTTGCCCGATCCGGATGACCGGCATGTGCTGGCGGCCGCGATCGCTGGCGGTGCCGAGACGATCGTCACTTGGAACCTGAAGGATTTTCCCGCTTCGCAGATCACCCCTCACGGAATCGCCGCTATGTCGCCCGACGCCTTCCTTTCGGCCTTGCACCGAGCCTATCCGAAAGCCCTTCTAAGCAGTATCGCGCGGGCGCGCGAAAACCTCAGACGCACGACGCCATCCGTTGCGGAATTCATAGACATTCTCGAAGCGCAGGGGCTGGCCGAGTTCGCTCCCGTCCTGCGGCGCCGCAAAGCGCACCTGGCCTGATCCCCCCGCAGGGCTCGGAAATTCCGCTTCGAGTTATCGCCGCAGCGGCAAGGCCGCAGAATCATTCTTGACTCTATGACCCGAAAATCAGAACAAATAGCGAACATGACTACGCCGCCTTCGGAGGTCAAGAACGCACTTGCGGCCCGAGCCCGCCATAGAGTCCCTGCGCGCGCAGATCGAGAAGATCGAAGGCCGAAGCCGGCGCGCCAAATCGGTCCTTCCTTTCGGAATCACCGAGGTGGATTCGCGACTCCCCGGCGGCGGCCTTGCCCTCGGCGCGCTGCATGAAATAGCCGGCGGCGGCAACGGAGCGGTCGACGGAGCCGCAGCGGCTTCCTTCAGCGCGGGCCTCGCCGCCCGCACCAAAGGCAAAATCCTCTGGTGCATCACGCGCGCCGACCTATTCGCGCCCGCCATTGCCCAGGCAGGCCTCGCGAGCGACCGCGTGATCTACCTCGAAGCCGGCGACGACAAGACCGTCCTCGCCTGCATGGAAGAAGGATTGCGCCACGGCGGCCTCGGGGCCGTCATCGGCGAGGTCGCCCGCCTTTCGATGACAGCATCAAGACGCCTGCAACTGGCGGCCGAAGGCGCCGGCTCGCTCGGGATCGCCTTGCGGCGCTGGCGGCGACAGACAGAGGCGACGGATTTCGGCCAACCGACATCTGCGATGACGCGCTGGCGCGTCTCCGTAATGCCCTCAACGCCGCTACCCGTTCCCGGCGTGGGCCGCGCACGCTGGTTGGTTGAACTCATCCGCGCCCGAGCGGGCGAAAGTGCAGATTTCGAGTTGGAGGCGTGCGATGACACGGGTCGTCTCGCTCTTCCTGCCGAACTGGTCCACAGACCGGCTTCGGCGGAAGGCTGGCGACGCGGCGCCTCCGGCTGAGGCGCCGCTCGTCCTGATTGGCCGCGACGGGAACAGGCGGGTGGTGCTGGCGGCGGATGCTGCGGCCCAGGCCGCCGGACTGCGCGCCGGCATGCCCGTCACTAAGGCACAGGTCCTGGTGCCGGCTCTTATCGTGCAGGATGCCCAGCCAGTAGCCGACGACGAGGCCCTTGAGCGCCTCGCGGTGTGGCTCCTCCGCTATGCGCCTATCGTGGCTCCAGACCCGCCTGACGGCCTCATCATCGACTCGACAGGCGCTGATCACCTCCACGGCGGCGAAGCCGTCATGCTGGAGGGCTTGATCGGGCGCCTCGCCATGTCCGGGATCACCGCTAGAGGCGCGATAGCCGACACATGGGGAGCAGCCCATGCGCTGGCCCGGTTCGTGGCGCAGCCTGCCGTCATCGCGCCGGAGGGTCACGGCCCATCCGTCTTGGAGCGGTTACCGCTTGAGGCGTTGCGCATTCCAGCCGCGACCACTGCGGCGTTGCGCGCACTCGGCTTCAGAACGGTCGGCGATCTTCTGGCGCAGCCGCGCGCACCCGCTCACCTTGCGCTTCGGCCCGGAACTCGGCCGACGCTTAGACCAGGCCTTGGGCACTGCGGCCGAACTCATCGAGCCGGTCCGGCCTGCCGATCTCATCGAGGTGCGCCGCGCCTTCGCTGAACCGATCGGCGCGGCCGAGACCATCGCCCGCTACATCGGCAAGCTCGTCAACCAGCTTTGCGAGCGACTGGAGGAAGGCGGCCTCGGCGCACGCAGGCTCGATCTCATCTGCCACCGCGTCGACAGCCGGGCCCAGGCCGTGCGGGTCGGCATGGCCACACCGGTCCGCGACGCGAAGCGGCTGACGCGCCTCCTGTGCGACAAGATCGAGACCATCTCGCCCGGCTTCGGCATCGAGGTGATGACCCTCGCCGCGAGCGTCGCCGAACCGCTTGAGCGCAGACAGATCGTCAGTTCTTTGGTTGAGGAGAGCGCCCCCGACGTCTCCGATCTCATTGACACCCTGATGAACCGCGTTGGCGAACGTGCCCTCTATCGGCTTGCCCCTGTCGCCAGCGACGTTCCGGAGCGGTCTGTCTGTCGTATCCCGGCGATGGCGGCCGATACGGGAGTGGGCTGGCCCGGCCATTGGCCGAGGCCCTCGCGCCTACTGCCGACGCCCGAGCCGGTCGAGACCGTCGCGTTGCTCCCTGATCATCCGCCGGTCTCGTTCACCTGGCGCGGAATCCGCCGCCGCCTTCGACGCGGCGACGGCCCGGAGCGCGTGTTCGGCGAATGGTGGAAGCGTGACGCCGAGCTGGCCGCCGTCCGCGAACTACTTCCGGGTTGAGGACGACGCCGGCGAACGCTACTGGCTGTTCCGCGCCGGCGACGGCGAGGACACCGCCACAGGCTCGCACCGCTGGTTCATCCACGGAGTCTTCGGATGAGCGAGCCCCGCTACGCCGAGCTTCAGGTCACCTCGCATTTCAGCTTCTGCGGGGGGCGTCGTCCTGTGAGGAGCTGTTCGCCCAGGCGGCGTTCGCCGGGATCGAAGCGCTGGCCGTGGTGGACCGGAATTCGCTCGCCGGCATCGTCCGGGCCCACGAGGCGGCGAAGACCACAGGCGTCCGCCTGATTGTCGGCTGCCGCCTCGACCTCGCCGACGGTATGTCTGTGCTGGTCTATCCGACCGACCGACCTGCCTATTCCCGTCTCTGCCGCCTACTGTCGCTCGGCAAGCGGCGCGGCGGAAAGGGCAAGGTGCGTGCTCGAATGGCAGGATCTCGTCGCTTACGGCGAAGGATTTATCGCCGTCTTCGTGCCGGATCTCGCGGATGACCAATGCGGCCTTCGTCTGCGCCGACTGCGCGATGCGTTCGGCGATCGGGCGTATCTGGCTCTGACACTGCGTCGCCGGCCCAACGACCAGCTTCGCCTTCACGAGCTGTCGAACCTCGCCACCAAGATGCGGGTCGCGACCGTGGTGACGAACGACGTCCTCTTCCACGAACCCGCCCGCCGCATCCTTCAGGACGTCGTCTCATGCATCCGGCACAACGTCACGATCGATACGATCGGCGACCGCCGGGAGCGTCACGCCGATCGATACATAAAGCCGCCCGAGGAGATGCACCGCCTCTTCAGCCGCTACCCCGAGGCGCTTGCCCGAGGCCTGCAAATCGCCGACCGCTGCCGCTTCAATCTCGACGAGCTGGCCTACCAATATCCGGAAGAACGCGACGATCCGGCCCTTACGCCGCAGGAGACGCTGGCGAAGCTCACCTGGGAAGGCGCAGCCGAGCGTTACCCGGAAGGCGTGCCCGATAGCGTGACCACCGCGCTTCAACATGAGCTGCGGCTCATCGAGAAGCTCGACTATGCGCCATATTTCCTGACCGTGAATTCGATCGTTCGCTTCGCCCGCTCGAAGGACATCCTTTGCCAAGGGCGCGGATCGGCTGCCAACTCCGCCGTCTGCTATGTCCTTGGCATCACGTCGATCGATCCCGGTCGCAACGATCTTCTCTTCGAGCGGTTCGTGTCCGAGGAACGCCGAGAGCCGCCCGATATCGATGTCGATTTCGAGCATGAGCGGCGAGAAATCGTCATGCAGTGGGTGTTCGACGCCTACGGCCGCGACCATGCCGCTCTCTGCTCGACCGTCATTCGCTACCGCACCAAGGGCGCGCTGCGCGATGTCGGCAAGGCGCTCGGCCTCCCTGAAGACCTGATCGGGACTTTGTCGTCACAGGTCTGGGCCTGGTCGGAGGAAGGCGTCGAACAGAAGCACGTCGAGGAACTGAATCTCAATCTCGCCGATCGCAGGCTTCGCCTGACGCTCGATCTCGCCCGGCAGCTCATGGGCGCGCCGCGCCATCTGAGCCAGCATCCCGGCGGTTTCGTCCTGACCCATGACAGGCTCGACGACCTCGTGCCGATCGAGCCCGCCGCTATGAAGGACCGGCAGGTCATCGAGTGGGACAAGGACGATATCGACGCCCTGAAATTCATGAAGGTCGACGTCCTGGCGCTCGGGATGCTGACCTGCATGAAGAAGGGACTGGACCTTCTGGCCGAGCATAAGGGCGTCAACCTCGACCTTGCCTCCATCCCGGCTGAAGACCCGCGCACCTACGCGATGATCCGCAAGGCGGACACGCTCGGCACGTTCCAGATCGAGAGCCGGGCGCAGATGTCGATGTTGCCGCGTCTGAAGCCTCGCACCTATTACGACCTCGTCGTACAGGTCGCGATCGTCAGGCCCGGTCCGATCCAGGGTGACATGGTACATCCCTATCTTCATCGCCGGGAGGGCCTTGAACCCGTCCACTACCCAAAGCCCGAGCTGGAGAAAGTGCTCGGCAAGACGCTCGGCGTGCCGCTCTTCCAGGAGCAGGCGATGCGGGTTGCGATCGAATGCGCCGGCTTTACTCCCGGCGAAGCCGACATGCTCCGCAAGTCGATGGCCACTTTCAAGTTCACCGGCGGCGTCTCGCATTTCCGCGATAAGCTGATCGCCGGCATGGTGGCCAACGGCTACGAGCAGGCGTTCGCCGAGCAGACCTTCAAACAATTGGAGGGCTTCGGCAGCTACGGGTTTCCGGAAAGCCACGCAGCCTCTTTTGCGCTAATCGCCTACGGCTCGGCCTGGCTCAAATGCTGGCATCCCGAAGTGTTCTGCGCCGCGCTGCTGAACAGTCAGCCCATGGGCTTCTACGCGCCGGCGCAGATCGTGCGTGACGCGCGTGATCATGGCGTCGAAATCCGTCCGGTCTGCGCCAACGCATCCCGATGGGACTGCACGCTCGAGCCCGCCGGTAGCGAAGAGCGATTCGCCATTCGCCTGGGTCTGCGCATGGTCAAAGGCCTCGCCAATGCCCACGCCGCGGCGATCGTCACGGCCAGGGCGGATCAGCCCTTCGGCTCCGTAGACGATCTATGGCGCCGTGCCGGCATCCCCGTCGCGGCGCTCACGCAAATCGCCGAAGCGGACGGATTTCGACCGCCCTTCGGCCTGGCACGCCGCGAGGCGCTATGGGCGATCAAGGCTCTGCGCGATGGACCGCTCCCGCTCTTCGCCGCCGCGTCGGCCCGAGAGACGGAGATCGTGCCAGAGGTCGCCGAGCCGGCCGTCATCCTGCGCCCCATGACGGCGGGCGGTGAAGTCGTAGAGGACTACCGACATGTCAGCCTGTCGCTGCGGGACCATCCGGTCTCGTTCCTGCGCCGGGAGCTGCGCCGTCGCCGCATGGTCACTTTCCAAGAGGCGATGGACGCCAAAGACGGCCGATGGCTAGAGGCAGCCGGCATCGTGTTAGTGAGACAGCGGCCTGGCAGCGCCAAGGGCGTCATGTTCATCACGCTCGAAGACGAGAGCGGAATTGCCAACCTCGTGGTCTGGCCCAAGGTCTTCGAGCAGAACCGCCACACCATCCTGTCGGCCGGCATGATCGCCGTGCGCGGGCGCGTTCAACGCGAAGGCGAAGTGGTTCATCTCGTTGCGCAGCGTCTGACAGATCTTTCCGCTGAGCTGGCAAGCGTCGGCGAGCGCGACACGGCCTTTCCACTACCACATGGGCGCGGCGACGAATTCCATCACGGCTCGGCAAGCCCAGACCCGCGCGGCCTACCGCCAAACGGGCTTCGAACCCGCGATATTTATATCCCCGACCTTCACATCGACACTATCGAAGTCAAAACGCGCGATTTCCACTAGGGTGCCACCGCGCTCAAGCGCTGCGCACTCTTCGGACACGACTGGTCGAACCCTCCATCGGACTTTGGGCGAAGATCGGCGTCGCACCTTCACGGCCGCTCGCATGGCGACGTAGCAAGGCCGACGTCGTGTCGCGGTCTGCCGCACGGGCGAACGCAAAGCCTTGCCCGACTTTGCAGTGTGGATCGGCGTGGAAAAAGGACCCCGGTAGCGGGGTGATCGGCGTCGAAAAGGGACCCCTCATCCCGGTGGTCTAGGCTGTTCGCTTGGCGGTGTGTCAGGCGGCGAGAGCGGGATGCTGGTATTGGAGACGGTGTTGAGGATCCGGCGCGAGCACGCGTCGGGGAAGGCCATCAAGGCGATAGCGCGGGACCTGCACCTGTCGCGCAAGGTGGTGCGCAAGGCGATCCGGGCACCGGAGGCGGACATGGGCTACCGGCGGGCAGTGCAGCCGCTGCCGAAGCTGGGTCCGTTCCAGGCGCGACTGGATGCTTTGCTGGAGGACGATGAGGCACGGCCGCGGCGCGAGAAGCTGCGCCTCACGCGCATCCACGACCTGCTGCTACGCGAAGGGTTCGACGGCTCGTACGACGCGGTTCGCCGTTATGCGGCCCGCTGGCGGCAGGCGCGACGTCGCGATGTGATGGATGCGCCGGCGTTCATCCCGCTGCTGTTCCGACCGGGCGAGGCCTATCAGTTCGACTGGAGCCATGAGGACGTGGAGATCTCGGGCAAGCCGATGCGCGTGAAGGTCGCGCATGTGCGACTGTGCGCGTCGCGGGCCATGTATGTGCGGGCCTATCCGCGCGAGACACAGGAGATGCTGTTCGACGCGCATGCGCGGGCGTTTGCCTTCTTCGGAGGCGTGCCGACGCGCGGCATCTACGACAACATGAAGACGGCGGTGACGAGCGTGTTCACCGGCAAGGAGCGTGTCTTCAACCGGCGCTTCCTGGTCATGGCCAACCACTACATGGTCGAGCCGACCGCCTGCTCGCCCGCGTCGGGTTGGGAGAAGGGTCAGGTCGAGAACCAGGTGCAGACCGCGCGCGGCCGCTTCTTCCAGCCACGCCTGCGCTTTACCAGCCTCGCGGAGCTGAACGGCTGGTTGGAGGCCGAGTGTCGGCGCTGGGCCGACATGCACCAGCATCCCGAGCAGAAGGAACTGACGGTCGCTGAGGCATGGGCAGCCGAACAGGCTGTACTCCAGCCTGTTGTCGCGCCCTTCGACGGCTTCCACGAGAGCGAGCATGCGGTAAGCGGCACATGCCTCATCAGCTTCGACCGCAACCGCTACTCCGTTTCTGCCAGGGTGGCGCGACGCGCGGTGCAGGTTCGCGCCTATGCCGACCGCATCGTCGTGCGCTGCGATGGTGAAGTAGTCGCCGACCATCCCCGGTTCTTTGGCCGCGACCGGACCATCTACGACCCGTGGCATTATCTGCCGGTGTTGGCGACCAAGCCGGGCGCCCTGCGCAACGGCGCACCGTTCCAGGGCTGGGAGCTGCCGCCTGCGCTGGCACGACTGCGGCGCAAGCTCGGCGTCGGTGACGATGCCGACCGGCGGTTCGTGCGGGTGCTGGCAGCGGTGCTCGACGACGGACTGGAGGCGGTGGAAGCGGCCGTGCGAGAGGCGCTGCTGGCCGGCACCGCCAGCGACGACGTCATCGTCAACATCCTGGCCCGCAGGCGAGAACCGCCACGACCGCTGACCATTGTCACCCCCGAGGACCTGGCGCTGCGCCATCCGCCCCGCGCCGACTGCAACCGCTATGACAGCCTGCGAGGCCTCCATGCAGCGGCATGAGATGATGACGGCCATGACCGAGTTGGGGCTGAAGGGCATGGCTGGCGCCTTCGACGAGGCGGTGACCACCGGTCTCCAGCGCAAGCGCACGACCATGGAGGTCCTGACCGACCTGCTGCGTGCCGAGGCGACGCACCGCCATGCAGCGTCGGTTCGTTACCGGATGTCGGCCGCCAGGCTGCCGGCGGTGAAGGACCTCGACGCCTTCGTCTTCGGCGACACTCCCATCAACGAAGGACTGGTGCGCTCCCTGCACAGCGGCTCGTTCCTCCCCGGCCGGCGCAACGTCGTGCTGGTCGGTGGGACGGGCACCGGCAAGACGCACCTCGCCACCGCCATCACCGCCAATGTGGTACGAGCCGGCGCCCGCGGGCGCTACTTCAACACGGTGGACCTGGTGAACCGGCTCGAGGAGGAAACGCGCCTCGGCAAGGCCGGCACGTTGGCGGCCCAGCTCTCGCGTCTCGACCTCGTGGTGCTCGACGAGCTTGGCTACCTGCCGTTTGCACGCTCGGGCGGTCAGCTGCTCTTCCATCTCGTCAGCAAGCTCTATGAGCAGACCTCGGTCATCGTCACCACGAACCTGGCCTTCGGTGAGTGGCCGACCGTCTTTGGCGACCCCAAGATGACCACCGCGCTGCTCGACCGCATTACCCACCACTGCGACATCGTCGAGACCGGCAACGACAGCTGGCGATTCAAGCACCGCAGCTGACGCGCGGGACCACCGGCAGAAGATGCTTCGCGCTGGTTGCGCCTCCGGTCGGGCTACGCCCGCCCTACGCCGCAACCAGCGCGAACGGCACGCCCGCCATACCCGTCACACCGCTCGACAAACGGGGTCCCTTTTGGACGCCGATAGGGGGTCCTTTTTGGACGCCGATAGGGGGTCCTTTTTGGACGCCGATTGACAACGCTTGCAGTCATTTCACCGGCGGCAGCACATCGGCATCGCTTCGGATCGGACTGGACGCCTCCCTGAGCTATGGCCCGCTTCGAAACGTGCTCGCTCGGCTCCAAAAAACAGAACCAGCGATAGATGTACGTTTTGTCGAGGGTGACGACGACGATATCGTCGATCAAGTTGCGCGCGGAACAATTGACGTCGCTTTCATACAAGAGCGGGTGGATAACGCTTCCATCGTGTCCGAGCACTGCTGGAACGAGACGATAGTAGTGGCCTTGCCGGAGGGTCATCGGCTCGCCGGTCACCACGCCCTTCATCGCGAAGCACTCAGATGCGAAACGTTTCTGATGGCGATCGATGAAACACGCGTCATCCGCACGGCGAACGAAATAGCGACAATACTCGAAGGCCGGCCACGGTTGATCATTCCAACCCAGGTCCATCGCGACACTCTCATGCATCTCGTAGGATTGGGGTTCGGGATCGCGCTGACACGCTCTTGCGCACTAGGCGTTTATTATCCCGGCGTCATCTACCGACCGATCAGCGCTCCGGAGCCTCACGCTGCGGTCTACGCAATTTGGCGGCCGGAGACCCTCTCGCCAGAGGCCTCAGTTCTGCTCGCCTATGCCCAGGCCGAAGGCCGTCAGGGAGCGGTGGAGTGATCGCCCCGTCAATCCATGCTGCGCGCTGCCGCCTGAGCTTCCTTCGGCTCATAAGGGCCTTTGCACCGACCCCGCCCAGGGTGCTCTAGGGTCAGGATCTGTAATTTGCAGTCGCTCGGCGGTTGTCCCTTGAGGGTCTCAAGGATCTGTCCGCACTCGCCGATCCGAGGATCGGTCGTGCTGTATCGGGTCTCACAAGGCCGGACGTTGCATTGACTCGAAGCGGGCTCGGGAGCCCATCTGATAACCTTCGCAGATCGTCCGTCCCTGCGTTCCCTCGCGGGACACCGCCATCGGGTCAGCTGGAGAGCATCACCGCTGGCGAACGGGAACTTATCGCATTTCAGGCCTCGAACAAGGTGCCGTCGCGGAGCATGGCGTGCATGATGACGGCGAGGCGGCGGGCGAGCGCGACCCGGGCTTTCTTGAGGCCGCGCCGCTTCGCGATCTTCAGCGCCCAGGTCTTCAGCGCGAAGGTCTGCCGCGTGCGCGTCAGGATCGAGTTCGCCGCCTCGTAGAGGAGCTTGCGGACGGTGCCGTCGCCCTGCTTGGTGATCCGGCCGGTCCAGTCGAGCTCGCCGGACTGGTGCCGACGTGGGACGAGGCCAAAGTAGGCGCCGGCTGTCCGCGACCGCTTGAACCGACCCGCTTCATCGACAGCGGCGGCGAACGCAGCCGAGGTCTGCACACCGACGCCCGGGATGCTCATCAGCGCCTGACAGGCTGGAGAGGCGATGCTGATCGCCTTGAGCTCGCGATCCATCCGACGGATCTCGTCGACCAGCCCGGTTCGCGCCCGAAGCAGCGAAGCCACTGCCTCGCCGAGCCCCGGGACAGCGATGGCGGCCTGCACCCGTGCGAGAAACCGCTCGCCCTGGCCAGCTCCCGGTCTGATCCCGAAGGTAGCGCATAAGCCGCGGATGGTGTTGTCGAGCCGGACGCGCGCCTCGACCAGGTGCGCGCGGGCGGTGATCACCGAGCGTACACCGTGCGATGTCGGCGACTTGACGTGCACCTCCTTGTAAAAGCCGGTCCGGGCCAACTGCGCGAGCCCCGCTGCGTCATGTGGATCAGTCTTGTTCGCCTTCATCGCCTTGAGGCTCTGGTGGGCCTGGCGCGCATCGATGCACACGATCGCGACGCCCAGCTCGTGCAGGCCACGCGCAACCCATGGCGTCATCCGGCCGGTCTCGATCACCACGCGTTCCATCGGACCATGGCGTTCCAGCAGCGCGGCGATCGCTTCCGGCGTGCTGTCCACGCATTGCGCTGCGACCTTGCGCCCTTCGGCATCGACAATGCAGACGTGCGACGTTTCCATCGACAGGTCTATTCCGGCATAGTGCTTCATAGCTGCTTCCTTCCTTCAGGTCCGACAACCAGAAGGTGCGCCGCTCAGCCGGCCCGGGGAAGCAGCCACAAATTACACGATGACTCGTTGATCACAGCCAGAAGATGACGGTGGCAGCGAGGGCGATTGCGGAGAAGAAGGCGGTGGGGCAGCGGTCGTAGCGGGTAGCGACCCGGCGCCAGTCCTTGAGGCGGCCGAACATGATCTCGATGCGGCTGCGACGCCGATAGCGGCGCTTGTCGTACCGGATCGGTTCGTTGCGCGACCTGCGCCCTGGGATGCAGGGTTGGATGCCTTTGGCCTGGAGGGCGTCCCTGAACCAGTCGGCGTCGTAGCCGCGATCACCAAGCAGCCACTGCGCCTTCGGCATGTCATCGAGTAGCGCTGCCGCGCCGGTGTAGTCGCTGACCTGGCCCGCGGTCATGAAGAAGCTCAAGGGGCGCCCGTTCGCATCGGCGATGGCGTGAAGCTTGGTGTTCATGCCGCCTTTGGTGCGGCCGATCAGGCGGCCAAGATCCCCTTTTTAACCCGCAGGCTCGATGCCGTGCGGTGCGCCTTCAGGTAGGTTGCGTCGATCATGACCGTCTGCGGCTCGGCGCCAGCTGCAGCCAGACCTTCCATCATTCGCGTGAACACACCGGCCTCCCCCCAACGCTTCCACCGATTGTACAGCGTCTTGTGCGGGCCGTACGCGCCAGGAGCATCGCGCCAGCGCAGCCCGTTGCGGTTGACGAACACGATGCCGCTCAGCACCCGCCGGTCATCCACTCGAGGCTCGCCGTGGCTCTTGGGAAAGAACGGCCGCAGCCGCTCGATCTGCTCGTCCGTCAGCCAAAACAGGTCGCTCATCCCGGTCTCCTTGCGGAGCCTGAATCAGATCGCGACGCTCACATCAATGGGTCCTGACCCTAGAATGTCGCCCCTCAGCATTCTTTCCGCGGCCGTTAAGATCATCGGCGTCTCAGGCCTGATCGGCCTGCTCGTGGCGGCTCATCATATACCAGCGGCCGCGCCGCCGTTGCGCGCGGTCGCCTTGCTTTGGTTTCTTGCGCTCGGGATCATCTACGTTCTGATCCCGGGGAAACGAAGCGGGCGCTCCTTCCTTGGTCGCCGTCCATGGCGTTGAACAGCTTTCACGCTGATATCGGCGACTGGATCCTCATGCTCGCGCGCTTCGCTTTACTCGTGTCGCTAATGGCGTTGTTCGTACGGCGGCGCCAAGTCACCCGAGGCATAATGGCGAAGCTCGACACGCTCGCGAAGTCTCGGCTCATCAACAAAGCCAAAGACCGGTCGGTAACCGAGGCTCCAAAAGAACCTCTAGCTGGAGATCGAGGTCGACTTAAAGGATATCAGGACGAGAAAGACTGAAAGCGAAGGTCTTAGACGAAGCTAATCTGCCCTAACGCAATATTTGCGCGGTTTGGCCCGATCATACGCCATCCTGATGTCGGTCGAGCTACCGTTCGTTGCATTGGCCTCGCGCGGCCGTGACCGGCGAGCCTTGGAGCAATGATAGGGCACTCGCCGACCATGTGGGAAGCGGTCACGCGATTCCGGTGGATGAGGTTGTTGCGTGAGCAGGACAGCCGCTCGCGGATACATCTCCGCGCGTTTTGCGGGCAAGTCGGATTGATCCTCCTACTCTGCGCACCTACCTTTGCGCTCGATCATCGGCCGCCCTTTCTTTTCCTGTTCTTCGTGCATTTATTGTTTGCTGCATCCGCACTTGTTCTCGTTGGTGTCGCGCTGGTCACGCGACAGCCAGTTTCGCGTACAAGCCTCTGCATGTGGGATCACGTCTTCGCCATGCTGCTCCTGATGCTGATCAGTTCCGCGGCACTCAGAATGCTTGTCAGCTAAGGCTGTGCGCTCGCCGTTCTCAGCCAAGCCGGGTTCACCGGGTTACGTAACACATCGCTCTGCGCCTCGCGGGGCGATTGACGGGGCTTTGGCCGCAGCCCATGGTCGCTTGGTTATGCAAGCGCCGAAGGCTCACGTCCGATTCTGCAATCGCGGGTGCCAGCTCATGTCGGGCTGTTAGCCCCGGGTCCGGACGTTCGCGTGCTGGGTTCGGGGTAAGGGCATAGCCCGATCCGCCACGCCTCGCCAGCGTTCGCAACCCTCACACTACGAGCCTTCGTGATGACCATCGTTAAAGCTGCCGCGCGCCCTCCCATTCATATGATCGACACCGAAGCCGATGCCCTGGCCGATCTCGGAATGCGTGCCCACGCCCGCCAGTCAGATGTTAGCCGCCTGTTGATGGCCGAGATCGAACGCGCCAGGATTCACACCGCCGAGGACATTCCTCCGGATGTCGTGACCATGCATTCGACGGTCGAGTTTGTCGATCAGGCAACCGGCACCCGTCGCACCGTCGAACTCGTCTACCCTGCCGAGGCCGATATTGCTGCGAACCGGATCTCCGTAATCACTCCTGTCGGCGCCGGGCTCATCGGCTTGCGCGAAGGTGACTCAATACTCTGGCCAGATCGCGATGGACACGAACGCACGCTGAGCGTCGTAAAGGTGATCCAACCGGCACGAGACACGACAGCAAAAAGTCGCTGATCGCGAACTTACGAACCTGCCTGAAATCTCTCCGTCTTAGCCGACACTGGGGAGCTTCGCTCTAACCCATTGCGCCAGCCCTGAGGGGCGTGGCGCCCCACCCTGGATAAAGATAACGAATACGAATCGCCGTTTGCACTACCTTAGAGCCGTCTCGGACCGACAAGCCGCGCATAACGCCGCCGTCACCGCCTTTGACCACTACTGCAGGGGTGCAAGCGGGCTCCGTCAAGGGGGCGGCCATATTGATCTATTAAGCAGCGATTTGTCCGTACCGTCTCCCGCTTCCCATGGCCTTGACGTCATATAGTCTGCTACCGAAGGCCGTGACGAAATCGTCAGCTTCCAGCGCCCACATTTTAAAGCGATTTGCCGAGCGCTGGAAAACCAGAACCTTGCCGTCATAGAGATCGAGACCGTGGGTTTCGGGGATCGGTAGAGTGATCTTCTCCATCAGATTGTTGCCGAGTCTGAGGTCTCGCGAAACAAGACCGCCACTCGGCGGGTCAAAGGTGATGGTTCCAATCACTGAGTTTTGGCCAGATCGTCAGGTGGATTGAAGCCGAAATACCGGCTCATGCCTCTCGGGAAATCAATCTGATTGCCAGGATGATCCGGCCCGCGATTTTGCGTGACGTAACCAGCCTCAATCCAGAAAATATCGGAAGCTGGCTGGTCGGCTTGCGCTTCTTCCTCCGCCGTTACTGCCGCAAAGTCTGCCTTCCAGCGTTCCTCGTAAACATCAAGAATATCGGCCAAAGGCGTCGCTTGCGCCCAAAGGTCAGTTGCCATCGTCTCGATGTTGCGGATTTTGCTTTCGTATTCAGCCTGAACGTCGGTGCGAAGAGTGGCACCCGCCTCGATGCTCTTACGCAGGCCATTCGAGGAAAAGTTTCCGGAACCGACGATCATGCCAAACCGCCCGTTGGTCCGGTTCGCTAATATCGATGATTTCGCGTGAAAATCCCGGCGCGGTAGAAATCCGTTCTGCTCGACGATCCAGGCACCATCATAAACGCGAACCTCGGCATTCGGTTTTCCGCTAATGATCCTGAGAGCTTGAGGCTGGGTCCGTCCGTAATCTAGTCCGAACAGCCAGCGCGATTGCGTTCCGACCCAAAAGGCAGGCGCCATGGCGATGCTGAATGAGGAAGCTCCGGATTGGGTGGCGTACGCGAATATCCCGAAAAATTCCTCAGAGGCGATCCAATCGTGCGCTCTTTGTATCTCCGACAAGGTCGTCGGCGAATTCTGATCGCTATGAAGGAAAGTGCGTAGCTTCATGCCCCGTCCCCCGATGGAACGAGCGCGGCTTTGCTCGGGTCGTAAACGAACCCCGTGATCGAGCCGTCTTTGATGCGCTCGACCGCTTCGTCGATTACGAACAGCGGCACGAGGAACCATTCTTGCGGCACGACAGGATTTCCAAAGCGATCGGTGATGGTGATGTCCAGCCGCGCGGGATTGAAAACGCGGTGGATGAGACGCTCCAGCTTCGCACGGTTGATGTTGAAGAGGTCGTAGGTGGCGACGATCTTCACGTCGGCCATGATGAATGTGGGTTGCAAACGCGCGCCCGCGATGCGCTGTTCGACGCTCATATTCGTCACGCCGATCTTGTGAACCAGATCGCGATTGGCGGCGACGGTGGGATGATCGGACTTGCTCCGGAGAACGTAGATGGTGCCGGAAGCCAGATCATCGCCGGCGTGCTCACCGGAAAACAGCGGCCCTGCAACAGGGTCGGTAATGCGCCTTCCGGCCTCGTCCTTATGGAGCGCCCGCTGGAGCGAGCGCATGAGCATGTTGCTCTCGGTGCCGTTGTCGAAAATTACACGGAGCCGCGCATCGGTCTTGCCCTGCGCGTTGATGAAGACCTCCTCCATATCGGCGACATAGGCCTTTTGCCCGCTGACGATGAACCATGCGCCAGAGCCGATCTCCGCTTTCATTTCGAACGGACGCGTTTCGCGCAGGCCGGAATCGATCTCGGCCTGAATGGCTTCGAATAACGGTCTGAACCGATCAAAATCGTCACACCGCTCGCGGTGAGCAATTTCCTCTGCTGGCACGCTTTTCGGCGGTCGTTCGCACATGACGAAGCTCGGTGATGTCCGCCGATCCTGCCGCGCCTTTCAGCTCGGCGAACAGCTCGTCCTCGTCCATTTCCTCGACGGGCGAAGCGGAAGTGTTCTCCCCGCCAGACAGCAATCCTTGATGGTCGAGCGGCGCTAGAAGGGAGCGGCACTCTTCCAGACCGCGAAGGCGATCGAGCCGGACGGCATAGAGCCGCTCAAAGACATCCCCGTCTTCGCCGTGTTTCGGAGCGCGGCCATGCTCCTCAGTGAATCGCTGGATTTCCTCGAAACCCGCAATGATGCGCTCCTCGCGCGGGGTGCGCCCGCCCTTCTTTTCCGGCTGGGCAAACTCCGCCAGTTCTTCGCGCAGCTCATCAAGGTCGAGATCACTCATAGCGTCCCTCATCCTTGAAGCGGACAAAGGCGGCCGCGCCCTCGGCCATGCGCTTTTCCCACGCATCGGTCGAACTGATAGAGGGAAGCCGTCCGCGCTCATTCTTGAACTTCACGGCGCGCACGGCCAGTTCCTTGGCCTCTTCGGGCGTGAGGGTCGTGCGTTTGGCGGCGATGGCGGCGGCGACCTGCTTGAGGCTTTCCTCGCTCATCGTTTTGGCAAGGATGGCGTAGGCCTCGCCGAACGGGTTGATCCGGTCGATAAGATCGATGTCGAGTTCTGTGACACTGAGCGCGAACTTACGCACGCCGTCGATCAGGGCGGTGTTGGCGCTCGGCTCGCCATCGGTTTGCTTCTTCGCTTGCTGCGTCAGGGTAAGCGCGGCGATGGCGTGCTGGCGCACGGCCTCCTGGTCCTCGTCGCTCAGCTCGGGATACCTATCCTTTATGATCTTGCCGAGACGCACCTGCGTAAGTTCCTCGGGCACAAGCTCCTCGTCGAACAGGCCTCTCTCGATCGCGGTCTTGTCCTGCACGAAGGCCGCGATCACCTCGTTGAGGTCTTCCTGACATATGCGCGCGGCTTCGTTGGATTTGGGCTCGGCAAGCCCGTTGATCTCAATCTGGAAGTGGCCGGTCTGCTCGTTGAAGCCGACATTGCACTTCGCGGGATCGTACCCGCCTTCGCCATAGTCGAAGCCAGGCGTAGGGCCGCTTGCCGGATTCTTCGGCTTGAACTCGAAGCGCGGCGCAAGCACCTGTTCCATGAGAAGGCTGGCGGCGATGGCCTTGAGCGTGTCGTTGACCGCTTCGGTAACAGCCGCCTCCGAAGCGTCGGGTTCCGCGATCAGATTGGTAAAGCGCGCGCGGGTCTTATTCGGCGCGTCTCTCGTCGCACGACCGATGATCTGGACAATCTCGGTAAGGCTGGAGCGGTATCCGACTGTCAGCGCATGCTCGCACCAAATCCAGTCGAAGCCTTCCTTCGCCATCCCGAGCGCGATGATGATGTCCACGAAATCGCGGTTGTTCTTCTGCGCGGGATCCTTGAGCGCCAGCGACACGCGATCCCGCTTGGCCGGATCGTCATCGACGAGATCGGCAATGCGCAGGATGCGCCCCTCGGGCGTTTTGACGAGCTGGAAACCTGTGAGCGGATCGGCTCCCTGCCATTCGCCCAACTCGCCGATGATGTGTTCCACCTCCTTGATCTTATCCTTCGTACTCTCACGCGAATTGACGTTCGGAATGTGGATGATGGTCTTCTCAGCAGGGTCGAGGACGCCGAGAATGTCGTCGGCATACGAGCCGGAGTAGAAGAAGTATCCGATGTCGAGCTGCTTGAGATACTCGTAGCCGTTGAGCTGCTCGTAATAGGTATAGGTGACGCTTTCGAATTTGGTCTCGTCGTGGGGGGCGAGAACAGCTTCGGCATCTCCGCGAAAATATGAGCCCGTCATGGCGACGATATGCACGCGGTCACGGGCCATGAACTGACCAAGGTGTTGACCGAGTTTGTTGTCGGGATTGGCGGACACGTGGTGGAACTCGTCCACTGCGATCAGCCGGTCGTCGAATTTCTCGACGCCGTACTCGTCCACAGCGAAGCGGAACGTGGCGTGGGTACAAACCAGCACCTTGTCGTCGCTTTCGAGGAAGGCGGCGACGGATTTGACCTTCCCGCCGTTGTCCCCGCCTGGCGCGTTGCAGAGGTTCCACCTCGGCTCGACGTGCCAGTCGGCCTCGAAGCCGTATCTGGTGAGGGGCTCGTCGTTGAAGCTTGAGCCGATCGATTTTTCCGGCACGACGATGATGGCTTGCCTCACGTCCTGATGCGCCAGCTTGTCGAGCGCGATGAACATGAGCGCGCGGCTTTTTTCCCGATGCGGGCGGCGATTTGATAAGAAGGTATTGCTCGCCGCGCTTTTCGTAGGCGCGCTCCTGCATGGGCCGCATGCCGAGTGCATTGGCTTTTGTCGAAGCACCGTTGCGGGCATAGGAAACCGAAACGGAGGGTACGGATTTCTTCTCGTCGGTCATGCGCTTGCCCCCGCCCTGCGTTTTCTGGTTTCGCCCTGCGCGGTGGTCATCTTGGTGTAAAGATCGAACAGCTTCTCCAGCCGCTCCGTATCGTTGCGAAATCTCCGCCCGATATAAATGCGCTCCAGAACCTCGTCGTTGTGCTCATGCGCCTCCCGCAGGTCAGTCGGCATGTGCTCAGGGTCGTAGAGATCGGCGATCGTTGCAGGAAAATGAGCCTCACGGGCGAGGAGAATATTTTCCGCGCATCGTGTCAGGTCGGCCTTGTTTTTGTTGGTGAGGATCGGAACCGGAAAGGTATTCCAGCCGATCGTATTGGAGTATCGGAAGTCTGTTTTCAGCTTTCCGCAGACGGTAGCGACCCAGACCAGGTGAAGCCGCGACGCCACGATAGACATATTCCACAATGGTGCATCGTAGAGGGCGAACAACAGATCGCTTACGATCGTCTCCCGATCGAATAGGTGGACCGGTAGGTAGGACCGTCGTTCGGACGACACTTTCGCCACGGCCAGTGTGTAGCGCTCGGCTGTGCCCGCGATCTGGACAAAACGATAGGGCTTGGAAGCGAAATCCCGCGTCGATGCGGCTGCACTGCTGGTACGGAAATCGCGCACTCGGCCTAATAACGCTTGCAAAAAAGGGTGCTCGGCCGCGAACTCTGAATCTTTAGCCTCGATCCACACGCACCAGCGGGGCTTCCCCTGGATCATCTGCTCGGAGCCCAGATACGGCCGAACGAACCGAGCCAGCTCGGGATATTGGTCGAGGACCTGCCTCCGCTCATCTGCGGACAAAATGAAGTGGCCGCCGTCTCGTGGCATGTTCCCAAAGAGCATCGGAGATAGCCCTCCGATCGGGCTCCGTGCCGCCTCGACCGAAGTGTTGGAGCCTGCCGCAAGGTAGGCGTTGATGTTGCTTACCTGCCGTTCGATCACCGCACCATCATCGGCAATGGAGAACAGCCGCTTGGAGGCTGGCGCATCCCGTGAGATGGCGACGATGGCCACAATCACACCGGCGTTGTGGCTTGCCAGATTGGCCCATTTGAACGAGGTATGGGCGAAGGAAATCTGGTGGCCCGTCTCAAAAATCAAGGGCCACAGGATCGGAACCTGTTGTCCTTGGCACACGGAATTGGTGGAGACGAATGCAGCAGAGGCATTCGATCTCAGACCGTAATCTGCCGCCTTCATGAACCAGCCTGCGACATAGTCGAGGGACTTCCATGCCGGCGTGCGGCTATCAAAAATCGCTTTCAGATCGTCCTTTTGATCGTCGTTCTGCCACTTGCTTCCGAGGTAAGGCGGGTTTCCGCAGATGTAGGTTTCGCCGCCCTCATTCTCGAAGTCTATCTGGGCTTGATCCAGCGGCGTGCTGAAGAGGTCATCGCCTACCAGGTTCACGCCCGTGCCGGTCGGCGGGCAGATGCTCAGCCAATCCAGTCGCAGGGCATTGCCTCGGAAAATCCAGTTCTGGGCGTCAAGCGGCAGTAGGTCCGCAAGTGCCAGTTTCTGGCCGCGATAGAGCACGTCACATTGGTATTCCGCGATTATGAGCGCAAGCCTCGCGATTTCCGCTGGGAAGTCGCGCAGCTCGATCCCCCGAAAGTTCGTCACGGGAATTTCGGACGGTCGATCGGCTTCGTCCCGCAGCTTGTTGATCTTCGCTTCAATGGCGCGCATTTCCTTGTAGGCGATCACGAGGAAATTTCCGCTGCCACAGGCAGGATCGAATACCCTGATCTTCGACATGCGCTTGCGCAGGTTGAGAAGCGTCCGCGGGTTTTCACCCGCTTCTTCAAGGCGCTCGCGCAGGTCGTCGAGGAACAGCGGGTTAAGCACCTTCAGGATATTAGGAACGCTGGTGTAGTGCATCCCGAGCGCGCCGCGCTCCTCGTCGTCGGCGACGGCCTGGATCATCGAGCCGAAAATGTCGGGATTGATCTGTTTCCAGTCGAGCTTGCCGATATGGATCAAATAGGATCGTGCGATACGGCTGAAACGCGGCACGTCCATGTTCCCCGAGAACAGTCCGCCGTTCACATAGGGAAAGGGCTCGGCCCAACGGGGCAGCGACGCCGAACTCCTGTCTTCGCTCTTGATGTTCATAGCGCGGAAGAGCGTGCCGATCACCTCATGGGTGTTCGAGGAGTCCTTCGCGCTCATCTGATCGATGGTGTCGGTGAATAGCCCTGTCTTGCTGAAGATGTCCGTGTCTTCGGCAAAGAAGCAGAAGATCAGGCGCGCCATGAAATGATTCATGTCGGGGCGGCGCTCGGCCGTACCCCAATCGGGATTGTCCCTCAGAAGCTCTACATAGAGGCGATTGAGGCGGCTAGTCGCCCTGATGTCGAACGAGTTATCGCGGATTTGCTTGACGGTCGAAATTCCGCCAACGGCAGGAAGAAGCCGAAATGGTCAGGAAACTCGCCATAGGCGGATGCAACAGTCTCGCCACTCTCGAGGTCTTCCGCCTCGAACGTGTCTCCATCGGTCGCGAGCACAAACCGCGCCTTGGCCCGCAAGGTGGCGGAACTCGCCTTGAGCGTGGAAAGGGTATGTGTGACCTCACCCGCAGCGCAGGTGACGATATGGATGTTGTTGGTTTGAAGGACGCCGCCGAGGTCGGATTTATTCGAAACGCCGCTTCGCAGGCGCTTGATGGTAGTTTCCTTGTTGCCGAAGGCTTGCAGGAACGCGAACGGAAACTCGGCGGGGTCGAACGGACGTTCGGCCAGTGCGCTGACAGCTTCCTCGATCTCGACCGCGTTCATTTCCTTTCAAGCCCGCCACTTGCCGCACCCGCATCACTACCGTGGCGCTGATATAGCCCTTCA
>JARYGA010032775.1:0-24574 GCA_030545235.1 Helianthus tuberosus | reverse complement strand
TATTGCTTTTCGAGTCCGAAAGTCAAACTTTGTTTGACTTTCTGCATTGACCAGTTTATGGTCGATGCGAAGTTCGTTTGAACGTCATAACGTGAGCGTGATCACGATGGTTATAGTCCCTAGTGACTATACCTACTGATTACCACGTTACTAGGCTCAGTGACGAGCCGTAGTTTCGGCCAGAATACGTATTCTTGCGTATTTTGTAACCAAACTACTCTTAGGTATCAAGACCGTTTGTTTTGATACCAAACTTGTTTAGTTAAGCATGTTTCAACATGCTTAGCTCGTCACTTTTAGTTTAGTGCTTGTATAGGGTCGTAAGGTAAGCGATCTAAACAATCGCTTATCCTTTCGAACCCGACCCGTTTGGTCGATCATTAGGATCCGACCAAACACATTAGGTGACCATAGTATGTAGGGAATAACCTTCCGAGGTTATACCTTATGGTCGCTTCGTGTAAGTAGTTGTATGATAGGTAGTTTATATGCCTTAGGTAAATTACCAAAATGCCCTTTTTATGCCAAAATTCATTTTAAGCATATGTAACATAACTTTTGGTATCTAAACTGATTTAATAACAATATTAGACATGTTAAGGCATATTTTACTTGTCATAGGACTAGTTAGGCGTTCCGAACGCGTTTCACGCGAACGACGCGTTAAAGTAGCATAAGCTACCTAAACGGGTCGTAACGGGTCATGAGCACTTAGGTTAGGTTTCATTTAGTATGTAGGCTTTGTTAAACCATATTACACGAGTCACCATACTCGTTTGGTTTACGAACCCTCATTCTATCCAATCCTTCGATTTAGGTCCGGTATATTAACATAGTACCTATATTAGGTGCCGTCTGATATCCGTGATCTCTAGTATTTCTTGGTGGTTATCTTAGGGCTTCTGAGCAATCTCAAGTGAGTACATAGACCCCTCTTTTACTGTTTTCCAAACGTTTTGGGGTGGAACACATGTGCCTACTTGTTACTTTCATGCTTTCCATGTTTTCACATCATATACCTGCTATGTTCGTTAGTACATTATAGTACATGATTTCATTGTGTTCATGCTATGTATGCCCATTGTGTGCGTACTGTAACACCCCGAAAATATAAAACCTTAAACTGGAATTGGTAAGGTTTAAATAAACGAGAATTTACTAACTAGGAATTTTAACCTAATTAGTTATAAGTCTAGAAATAACCTAAAGTAGGGTTAAAAGTAATTAAATCAATGTTGGTCAAAGTGGAGGGGTTTAAGTTGTCAAAATTGAAACCTGAATTTTAATAAACAAATAAAACATAATTAAACACCCAACTTTTGAAGCCCTGGTCAACCAGAACTACATGGGGGCGACACCCACCTTCAACAAAACCTAGAATTCTACTAAAATCCTCAAATTGAAGGAGCAAATCTGGTCCAAACGAAAATCTGAGCTTAGAATCGTGATCCTCATCGTAAGAGGATTACAAGGTATGTAAAATTTAGTAAAAACTCTTAACTTGAAATTCTCATGAAAATTGGAAAAAATCTGAATTAGGGTTGCATGTATATGTTGTGATGATTGAAGAACAACTATAGTGTTTAGGAACAAATCCTAGACCAATAGAAGTTGAAATCATAGGAAATTTTGGTGAATCTATGAACACCATTATATGTGATTAATGGGTTATGAGTAAATTGATGAATACTAGGATATTGGATGTTGATTTTCTGTAATTTGACGATTTGAAAGTGATTTCAGAAATTTAGAAGCTAACAAACATGTAAAATGTTGATTGAAGTGAAATTAGGGCTAAATGTTAAGCTAGAAACTTGTCATATAATCTTGTGATAAATCTGCCTTTAAGGTGTTTGTGAAAATGCCTCAAAGAAGGTTTAAAAATAGAAATTTAAAGCTTTAACGCATAATCGTGATGTTTCGGTATATTATGCGAAGTGAGGTCTAAAGAGAGTTCTAAACATGTTTTGAATTGAACTCTATAGGAAAAGATACCGGAACGTCTAGTGGACAAGCCGGTGGTGATTCGCGGTTGAAGGGCGTACGCTAAGGTATGTAACTTGATCCGTTACATTTGGTGAATCGTTGTTAAACTTTGCGTTGTTGATAAAATCGTGTTGGTTGTGGTAATCATGTATGATACTTAAATCCGTAGGTTAAAGATTGTTTTGTAGTCGTTTGGTTGCCAACAAAATGGAGAGTCACCTTAGATGGATCAAACGGGTCGAATCATGATACCTTGTAGTTTTAATATTGTAAAGTTGAAAGTAGAGGCGGAAATATTCACAAGAGCACGAAGTCATAAATTGGTAAGAATGTGAATAATAATAAGCCCGGATGTTGGGCATAAGGCGTTATAGGTCTAACAGTTAAATGATAGTAAAATGTGTAAGGCTAGAATGGGTCGAATAATGGTATATGGACATATAGTCTTTTGACCCGTAATCAAGTTTTTCGGTATGAAATTCATAATAGGCGTGTCGGTAACGAAATTACAGAAATATAGGAAAAAGAATCACCTAAAACGGACTTACGAGTCAAAAGTTATGGTTATTTAAAGTTGGAACTTGATTGCACTTGGAGCTGGAAATATTCAGCATCAACAAACAAGACATTCTGTGAAAACAAGGGCCTCGCGTAGCGCGAGCCCCCGTCGCGTCGCGCGACGCCTTCAGCTCGAAAATTTTTATTTTTTTTCAATTGTTTATCCATAGAACTTTTTATAATTGCCTGGACTTGATCAAAACTAACTTATGTTGTGTTTTTGATCCTAGGTGTTGATAGTATCTAACCGGAAGATGGTCAAGCAAACTTTTGAAGAACCGAACACTACCTTTAAGCTTCCGCAATGTTTTAAATCCTTACCAGACTTAGATTATGGGTTGTAAATGATTGTTAAACAACTTTTGAAACGTTTTATTTAGTCGTGTATGACTAAACTTTTGTTACTTATGAACCTTTTGTATAAATTATATGTTAATTAAGCAGCCCTTATTTATAATGGTATACGCTATTATTAAAAATCATGTTTAATTAGACGGGTGTTACAAGTTGGTAATCAGAGCCTAAGGTTGTTAACAAAGTGTTCGGTTCAAGCTTGATCGATCGTCCGGTAAGAATTAACTTATTTTGTTAATAAATTATGTATTACGTATAGAACGAGAAATGAATAAATATGCATGAAAATGAAAAGAGTGTGTAAGCTCACTCAAAAACAAGAAATGCATGAAACAAGAATTATTAAATCAAGTTACGAACTTGATTGAATTGAAACAAGAATTATTAAATCAAGTTACGAACTTGATTGAATTGGAACAAGAATGATTAAATCAAGTTACGAACTTGATTGAATTGAAACAAGAATGACTAAATCAAGTTACGAACTTGATTGAATTGAAACAAGAATGATTAAATCGAGTTATGAACTTGATTAAATCAAAACAAGTAAAGCATGTGTTATAAATGGAATGTTTAACAATCTATGTAAACATTTCAGAAATAGAGATGGCTGATGGAGGTAATGATAATGCGGTGCCAAGAGTCACCGAACAAATGAGGGAAATGATTGCCGAAGAGGTTGGAAAGGCGATCGAAAACAGTTTGTCGGGCTTTATTGATAAAATTCAAAACACAGTTTTATCAATAGTAGATGAGAGAATCAAGAAATTGGAAGATGATTCCAATTCAACAAAGGAAAAGCATGGTGGACGAAAGCCTTGTTCATACAAGGAATTCATGGCCTGTAAACCACCAATATATAATGGGGAGGTTGATCCAATTGTGTGCCAACGATGGCTAAGTGATATCGAAGGAGTATTCGAGAGAACTCATTGTGATGAAAATGACTACGTAGCTTATGGTACGGGTCAATTAAGAGGCCAAGCGAAAGACTGGTGGGATAACAAAAAGAAGGAGATTGGAAGTGAAGCGGCTAAGGCCATGACATGGGAGGAGTTTAAGACGCCGTTTCTTAAACACCATAGTCCCAAAGCGGTCATAAATAGAATCAAGGAAGAGTTCATGCAACTCAGACACAAGGGTGAATCCATAGACAAGATCACGGGGATGTTTATGGACAAGATAAAGTTCTGTGATGATTTGGTGATAAATGAAGAACAAAAGGTTTATTACTACCATAACATGCTAAGCGCGGAGTATAGAGAGTTCATAACCCCTTCAAAATACGAGACCCTTACCGAGATTGTCAATGCGGCTCGGGAAAGGGAGATCGAACTGAAAAAGAGCATAGAACGGGGTGAACGAAGGGCACATGATGTGAATCCAAGCCCTACTAAGAAGGTACGAACAAATGAAAGCGCAAAGAAATCTGATACGAAAGGCGGGTCGCCAAGTTGCAGAATCTGTGGAAAGGGTCATAAGGGCGAATGCCGTTACAAGGATAAGCCTTGTCCCATATGCAAAAAAAACGTGACATATGGCTATATCGTGCCCGGAGAAAGTGACAGTTTGTTACAATTGTTATCGAACGGGTCACAAAAAGTCAGAATGCCCGGAACTGGTTGGAAAGAAGGATGGGCAGGACCCGAAAAGTGAAGCCCCAAAAGCAAAGGCAAGATCTTTTCAACTAACCGCCGCAGAAGCGAAGGTTGAACCTGATGTGGTCTCAGGTATATTTGCTGTAAATTCAATTCCTGCACGCGTGTTATTTGATACGGGTGCGAATAAATCCTTTGTTTCATATGGATTTATTCGACATCCTTCATTTGTTCTAACAAAATTACCTGTGCCCTTAGAAGTAGAGATAGGTAATAACAAGAGTTTTATTGTTTGTGATGTATGTGAAAACTGTAAACTTAGCATTGACGATGAAGAATATTTGATAAATCTAATCCCGATGTCGATGGGAGAATTCCAAGTAGTCGTTGGGATGGATTGGCTATCTCAACACCATGCAAAGGTCGTGTGTTTTCGTAAAGAGATAAAACTAACATCTCCGAGCGGAAAACACGTCACCATTTATGGCGAAAAAGGAGGAAACCCCATAGTATGCTCGATGTTGAAAGCTCACAAGCTTATGAAGCGAGGATGCAAAGCATTTATGATATACGCTAATGAGCCCGAAAAAGAATCACAAAAGATTGGAGATGTACCGGTAATACGAGATTATGAAGATGTGTTTCCGTATGATTTACCGGGGATACCGCCTGAACGGGAAATAAAGTTCGGGATCGAATTGATTCCGGGCGCGAAACCCGTAGCAAAAGCCCCATACCGACTTGCACCATCGGAATTACAAGAATTGATGTCCCAAATTCAAGATTTGCTTGACAAGGGATTCATAAGGCCGAGTGTGTCTCCTTGGGGCGCACCGGTGTTGTTTGTGAGAAAGAAAGACGGGAGCATGCGCATGTGTATCGATTACCGGGAGTTAAACAAACTCACGGTAAAGAACCGATACCCGCTCCCGAGGATAGACGACTTATTTGACCAACTACAAGGCGCGAGCTGGTTTTCAAAAATTGACCTTAGGTCGGGGTATCACCAACTAAAGGTCAAAGAAGAAGATGTGCCGAAGACGGCTTTCCGCACAAGATACGGACATTACGAATTTCTCGTGATGTCATTTTGGGCTAACAAATGCGCCCGCGGCTTTCATGGACCTCATGAACCGGGTTTGCAAGCCAATGTTGGATAAGTCGGTCATCGTGTTTATCGATGATATCTTGGTGTATTCGAAAAGTGAAGCCGAACACGCACACCACCTACAAGAAGTGTTAGAGACACTTAGACGAGAGAAGTTATATTCAAAATTCTCTAAATGTGCCTTTTGGTTACGAGAGGTACAATTTCTCGGTCATGTCATAAGTGCCGATGGGGTTTTGGTGGATCCGTCAAAGATAGAGGCAGTGTCAAAATGGAATCCCCCGAAGAACCCTTCAGAAATCAGAAGCTTTTTGGGGCTTGCGGGATACTATAGGAGATTCATTCAAGATTTCTCCAAGATTGCGTCACCGCTAACAAAGCTAACCCAAAAGAAAGAAAAGTTTATATGGGGTGCCGATCAAGAAAAAGCGTTTCAAACACTAAAAGAAAGGTTAACTCAAGCTCCGGTATTGACATTGTCGGACGGCGTTGAACACATGGTGGTTTATTCGGATGCTTCACTATCGGGGCTCGGTTGCGTGTTGATGCAACGGGGCAAGGTAATAGCCTATGCCTCGAGACAATTGAAGATACACGAGAAGAAATATCCCACGCACGATCTCGAGTTGGCTGCAGTAGTATTTGCATTAAAAATATGGAGGCACTACTTGTATGGGGTAAAGTGCACCATATTCACCGACCACAAGAGCTTGAAATACTTTTTCGATCAGAAAGAGTTAACTATGCGACAAAGGCGATGGCTGGAAACGGTGAAAGACTATGATTGTGAAATACATTATCACCCTGGAAAGGCTAATGTGGTGGCGGATGCGTTGAGCAGAAAGGCGGATTATGTCCCAATACGAGTAAGATCGATGCAACTAGTGGTGACCTCGGGTGTACTTGAACGTATTCGAGAGGCGCAATTAGAAGCAATGAAAGAAGAGAATTGGAAGAAAGAAAGAATCATCGGTCAGTTGAAAGACTTGTCGGATGGGCATAATGGGTTGAAGACTCGATCCGGAAGAATATGGGTCCCACATACTTGTGGAGTGAAGGCACTTCTACTTAATGAAGCTCATAAATCCCGTTATTCCATTCATCCGGGTGCGACCAAGATGTACAATGATTTGAAACAAAACTATTGGTGGCCCGGAATGAAGAGGGATGTGGCGAAATATGTGGAAAAATGCCTCACATGTTTACAAGTCAAGGCGGAGCATCAGAAACCATATGGCAAACTCCAACCTTTAGAAATTCCGGTTTGGAAATGGGAACATATCACAATGGACCTATTAACCAAGTTGCCTAAGATGAATCGTGGTTTTGATGCCATATGGGTAGTGGTGGATAGGTTGACGAAAAGTGCTCACTTCATTCCGATTCGTGAGACTTATACGTCAGAAAAGATGTCAGAAGTTTACACCAATGAAATAATAGCACGTCATGGGGTGCCGGTGTCCATCGTGTCTGATAGGGATACCCGGTTTACTTCGAATTTCTGGCGTGATTTCCAAGAGCAAATGGGGACCAAATTGTTCATTAGCACTGCGTACCATCCTCAAACTGATGGACAGAGTGAAAGAACAATACAAACATTGGGGGACATGCTACGGGCGTGTATAATCGACTTTGGGGGCAGTTGGGATGTTCACCTACCGTTAGTCGAGTTTTCGTATAACAACAGTTACCAATCTAGTATTAAGATGGCACCGTACGAAATGCTTTATGGTAGGAAATGTCGAACCCCGGTATGTTGGGGTGAAGTGGGTCCACGAGAACTCGCTCACCAAGATATAGTACGAGCTACGAATGAAAAGATTGCAAAAGTTCGGGCACATTTGAAAGCAGCTCAAGACAGACAAAAGGCGTATGCTGATAAAAGGAAAAGGCCAATCGAATTCCAGGTTAGCGACATGGTCATGCTAAAAGTTTCCCCTTGGAAGGGCGTTATTAGATTCAGAAAAAGGGGGAAGCTAAGCCCGAGGTTTATTGGGCCATTTAAAATTATTGGAAGGGTTGGCAAAGTGGCTTATCGCCTTGAGTTACCGGAGGAACTGAGTGGGATACATGGCACGTTTCACGTGTCACAATTAAGAAAGTGCTTAGCAGACGAAACGGCCTATATCCATTACGATGATATCGAAGTGGATAATAGTCTGAATTATGCGGTGAGACCGGTGGAGATTTTGGACCGAAAGGTCAAACAATTATGAAGTAAACAAATTGATCAAGTCAAAGTCAAATGGGAGCATAGGAAAGGTCCGGACACTACATGGGAGTCCGAAGAGGAGATGCGACGTCTTCACCCAACTTTATTTGGTACGTATTACGGTTTCGGGGACGAAACCCTTTTAAGGGGGTGGACTTGTAACACCCCGAAAATATAAAACCTTAAACTGGAATTGGTAAGGTTTAAATAAACGAGAATTTACTAACTAGGAATTTTAACATAATTAGTTATAAGTCTAGAAATAACCTAAAGTAGGGTTAAAAGTAATTAAAATCAATGTTGGTCAAAGTGGAGGGGTTTAAGTTGTCAAAATTGAAACTTGAATTTTAATAAACAAATAAAACATAATTAAACACCCCACTTTTGAAGCCCTGGTCGACCAGAACTACATGGGGGCGACACCCACCTTCAACAAAACCTAGAATTCTACTAAAATCCTCAAATTGAAGGAGCAAATCTGGTCCAAACGAAAATCTGAGCTTAGAATCGTGATCCTCATCGCAAGAGGATTACAAGGTATGTAAAATTTAGTAAAAACTCTTAACTTGAAATTCTCATGAAAATTGGAAAAAATCTGAATTAGGGTTGCATGTATATGTTGTGATGATTGAAGAACAACTATAGTGTTTAGGAACAAATCCTAGACCAATAGAAGTTGAAATCATAGGAAATTTTGGTGAATCTATGAACACCATTATATGTGATTAATGGGTTATGAGTAAATTGATGAATACTAGGATATTGGATGTTGATTTTTTGTAATTTGCCGATTTGAAAGTGATTTCAGAAATTTAGAAGCTAACAAACATGTAAAATGTTGATTGAAGTGAAATTAGGGCTAAATGTTAAGCTAGAAACTTGTCATATAATCTTGTGATAAATCTGCCTTTAAGGTGTTTGTGAAAATGCCTCAAAGAAGGTTTAAAAATAGAAATTTAAAGCTTTAACGCATAATCGTGATGTTTCGGTATATTATGCGAAGTGTGGTCTAAAGAGAGTTCTAAACATGTTTTGAATTGAACTCTATAGGAAAAGATACCGGAACGTCTAGTGGACAAGCCGGTGGTGATTCGCGGTTGAAGGGCGTACGCTAAGGTATGTAACTTGATCCGTTACATTTGGTGAATCGTTGTTAAACTTTGCGTTGTTGATAAAATCGTGTTGGTTGTGGTAATCATGTATGATACTTAAATCCGTAGGTTAAAGATTGTTTTGTAGTCGTTTGGTTGCCAACAAAATGGAGAGTCACCTTAGATGGATCAAACGGGTCGAATCATGATACCTTGTAGTTTTAATATTGTAAAGTTGAAAGTAGAGGCGGAAATATTCACAAGAGCACGAAGTCATAAATTGGTAAGAATGTGAATAATAATAAGCCCGGATGTTGGGCATAAGGCGTTATAGGTCTAACAGTTAAATGATAGTAAAATGTGTAAGGCTAGAATGGGTCGAATAATGGTATATGGACATATAGTCTTTTGACCCGTAATCAAGTTTTTCGGTATGAAATTCATAATAGGCGTGTCGGTAACGAATTTACAGACATATAGGAAAAAGAATCACCTAAAACGGACTTACGAGTCAAAAGTTATGGTTATTTAAAGTTGGAACTTGATTGCACTTGGAGCTGGAAATATTCAGCATCAACAAACAAGACATTCTGTGAAAACAAGGGCCTCGCGTAGCGCGAGCCCCCGTCGCGTCGCGCGACGCCTTCAGCTCGAAAATTTTTATTTTTTTTCAATTGTTTATCCATAGAACTTTTTATAATTGCCTGGACTTGATCAAAACTAACTTATGTTGTGTTTTTGATCCTAGGTGTTGATAGTATCTAACCGGAAGATGGTCAAGCAAACTTTTGAAGAACCGAACACTACCTTTAAGCTTCCGCAATGTTTTAAATCCTTACCAGACTTAGATTATGGGTTGTAAATGATTGTTAAACAACTTTTGAAACGTTTTATTTAGTCGTGTATGACTAAACTTTTGTTACTTATGAACCTTTTGTATAAATTATATGTTAATTAAGCAGCCCTTATTTATAATGGTATACGCTATTATTAAAAATCATGTTTAATTAGACGGGTGTTACAAGTTGGTAATCAGAGCCTAAGGTTGTTAACAAAGTGTTCGGTTCAAGCTTGATCGATCGTCCGGTAAGAATTAACTTATTTTGTTAATAAATTATGTATTACGTATAGAACGAGAAATGAATAAATATGCATGAAAATGAAAAGAGTGTGTAAGCTCACTCAAAAACAAGAAATGCATGAAACAAGAATTATTAAATCAAGTTACGAACTTGATTGAATTGAAACAAGAATTATTAAATCAAGTTACGAACTTGATTGAATTGGAACAAGAATGATTAAATCAAGTTACGAACTTGATTGAATTGAAACAAGAATGACTAAATCAAGTTACGAACTTGATTGAATTGAAACAAGAATGATTAAATCGAGTTATGAACTTGATTAAATCAAAACAAGTAAAGCATGTGTTATAAATGGAATGTTTAACAATCTATGTAAACATTTCAGAAATAGAGATGGCTGATGGAGGTAATGATAATGCGGTGCCAAGAGTCACCGAACAAATGAGGGAAATGATTGCCGAAGAGGTTGGAAAGGCGATCGAAAACAGTTTGTCGGGCTTTATTGATAAAATTCAAAACACAGTTTTATCAATAGTAGATGAGAGAATCAAGAAATTGGAAGATGATTCCAATTCAACAAAGGAAAAGCATGGTGGACGAAAGCCTTGTTCATACAAGGAATTCATGGCCTGTAAACCACCAATATATAATGGGGAGGTTGATCCAATTGTGTGCCAACGATGGCTAAGTGATATCGAAGGAGTATTCGAGAGAACTCATTGTGATGAAAATGACTACGTAGCTTATGGTACGGGTCAATTAAGAGGCCAAGCGAAAGACTGGTGGGATAACAAAAAGAAGGAGATTGGAAGTGAAGCGGCTAAGGCCATGACATGGGAGGAGTTTAAGACGCCGTTTCTTAAACACCATAGTCCCAAAGCGGTCATAAATAGAATCAAGGAAGAGTTCATGCAACTCAGACACAAGGGTGAATCCATAGACAAGATCACGGGGATGTTTATGGACAAGATAAAGTTCTGTGATGATTTGGTGACAAATGAAGAACAAAAGGTTTATTACTACCATAACATGCTAAGCGCGGAGTATAGAGAGTTCATAACCCCTTCAAAATACGAGACCCTTACCGAGATTGTCAATGCGGCTCGGGAAAGGGAGATCGAACTGAAAAAGAGCATAGAACGGGGTGAACGAAGGGCACATGATGTGAATCCAAGCCCTACTAAGAAGGTACGAACAAATGAAAGCGCAAAGAAATCTGATACGAAAGGCGGGTCGCCAAGTTGCAGAATCTGTGGAAAGGGTCATAAGGGCGAATGCCGTTACAAGGATAAGCCTTGTCCCATATGCAAAAAAAACGGGACATATGGCTATATCGTGCCCGGAGAAAGTGACAGTTTGTTACAATTGTTATCGAACGGGTCACAAAAAGTCAGAATGCCCGGAACTGGTTGGAAAGAAGGATGGGCAGGACCCGAAAAGTGAAGCCCCAAAAGCAAAGGCAAGATCTTTTCAACTAACCGCCGCAGAAGCGAAGGTTGAACCTGATGTGGTCTCAGGTATATTTGCTGTAAATTCAATTCCTGCACGCGTGTTATTTGATACGGGTGCGAATAAATCCTTTGTTTCATATGGATTTATTCGACATCCTTCATTTGTTCTAACAAAATTACCTGTGCCCTTAGAAGTAGAGATAGGTAATAACAAGAGTTTTATTGTTTGTGATGTATGTGAAAACTGTAAACTTAGCATTGACGATGAAGAATATTTGATAAATCTAATCCCGATGTCGATGGGAGAATTCCAAGTAGTCGTTGGGATGGATTGGCTATCTCAACACCATGCAAAGGTCGTGTGTTTTCGTAAAGAGATAAAACTAACATCTCCGAGCGGAAAACACGTCACCATTTATGGCGAAAAAGGAGGAAACCCCATAGTATGCTCGATGTTGAAAGCTCACAAGCTTATGAAGCGAGGATGCAAAGCATTTATGATATACGCTAATGAGCCCGAAAAAGAATCACAAAAGATTGGAGATGTACCGGTAATACGAGATTATGAAGATGTGTTTCCGTATGATTTACCGGGGATACCGCCTGAACGGGAAATAAAGTTCGGGATCGAATTGATTCCGGGCGCGAAACCCGTAGCAAAAGCCCCATACCGACTTGCACCATCGGAATTACAAGAATTGATGTCCCAAATTCAAGATTTGCTTGACAAGGGATTCATAAGGCCGAGTGTGTCTCCTTGGGGCGCACCGGTGTTGTTTGTGAGAAAGAAAGACGGGAGCATGCGCATGTGTATCGATTACCGGGAGTTAAACAAACTCACGGTAAAGAACCGATACCCGCTCCCGAGGATAGACGACTTATTTGACCAACTACAAGGCGCGAGCTGGTTTTCAAAAATTGACCTTAGGTCGGGGTATCACCAACTAAAGGTCAAAGAAGAAGATGTGCCGAAGACGGCTTTCCGCACAAGATACGGACATTACGAATTTCTCGTGATGTCATTTGGGCTAACAAATGCGCCCGCGGCTTTCATGGACCTCATGAACCGGGTTTGCAAGCCAATGTTGGATAAGTCGGTCATCGTGTTTATCGATGATATCTTGGTGTATTCGAAAAGTGAAGCCGAACACGCACACCACCTACAAGAAGTGTTAGAGACACTTAGACGAGAGAAGTTATATGCAAAATTCTCTAAATGTGCCTTTTGGTTACGAGAGGTACAATTTCTCGGTCATGTCATAAGTGCCGATGGGGTTTTGGTGGATCCGTCAAAGATAGAGGCAGTGTCAAAATGGAATCCCCCGAAGAACCCTTCAGAAATCAGAAGCTTTTTGGGGCTTGCGGGATACTATAGGAGATTCATTCAAGATTTCTCCAAGATTGCGTCACCGCTAACAAAGCTAACCCAAAAGAAAGAAAAGTTTATATGGGGTGCCGATCAAGAAAAAGCGTTTCAAACACTAAAAGAAAGGTTAACTCAAGCTCCGGTATTGACATTGTCGGACGGCGTTGAACACATGGTGGTTTATTCGGATGCTTCACTATCGGGGCTCGGTTGCGTGTTGATGCAACGGGGCAAGGTAATAGCCTATGCCTCGAGACAATTGAAGATACACGAGAAGAAATATCCCACGCACGATCTCGAGTTGGCTGCAGTGGTATTTGCATTAAAAATATGGAGGCACTACTTGTATGGGGTAAAGTGCACCATATTCACCGACCACAAGAGCTTGAAATACTTTTTCGATCAGAAAGAGTTAACTATGCGACAAAGGCGATGGCTGGAAACGGTGAAAGACTATGATTGTGAAATACATTATCACCCTGGAAAGGCTAATATGGTGGCGGATGCGTTGAGCAGAAAGGCGGATTATGTCCCAATACGAGTAAGATCGATGCAACTAGTGGTGACCTCGGGTGTACTTGAACGTATTCGAGAGGCGCAATTAGAAGCAATGAAAGAAGAGAATTGGAAGAAAGAAAGAATCATCGGTCAGTTGAAAGACTTGTCGGATGGGCATAATGGGTTGAAGACTCGATCCGGAAGAATATGGGTCCCACATACTTGTGGAGTGAAGGCACTTCTACTTAATGAAGCTCATAAATCCCGTTATTCCATTCATCCGGGTGCGACCAAGATGTACAATGATTTGAAACAAAACTATTGGTGGCCCGGAATGAAGAGGGATGTGGCGAAATATGTGGAAAAATGCCTCACATGTTTACAAGTCAAGGCGGAGCATCAGAAACCATATGGCAAACTCCAACCTTTAGAAATTCCGGTTTGGAAATGGGAACATATCACAATGGACCTATTAACCAAGTTGCCTAAGATGAATCGTGGTTTTGATGCCATATGGGTAGTGGTGGATAGGTTGACGAAAAGTGCTCACTTCATTCCGATTCGTGAGACTTATACGTCAGAAAAGATGTCAGAAGTTTACACCAATGAAATAATAGCACGTCATGGGGTGCCGGTGTCCATCGTGTCTGATAGGGATACCCGGTTTACTTCGAATTTCTGGCGTGATTTCCAAGAGCAAATGGGGACCAAATTGTTCATTAGCACTGCGTACCATCCTCAAACTGATGGACAGAGTGAAAGAACAATACAAACATTGGGGGACATGCTACGGGCGTGTATAATCGACTTTGGGGGCAGTTGGGATGTTCACCTACCGTTAGTCGAGTTTTCGTATAACAACAGTTACCAATCTAGTATTAAGATGGCACCGTACGAAATGCTTTATGGTAGGAAATGTCGAACCCCGGTATGTTGGGGTGAAGTGGGTCCACGAGAACTCGCTCACCAAGATATAGTACGAGCTACGAATGAAAAGATTGCAAAAGTTCGGGCACATTTGAAAGCAGCTCAAGACAGACAAAAGGCGTATGCTGATAAAAGGAAAAGGCCAATCGAATTCCAGGTTAGCGACATGGTCATGCTAAAAGTTTCCCCTTGGAAGGGCGTTATTAGATTCAGAAAAAGGGGGAAGCTAAGCCCGAGGTTTATTGGGCCATTTAAAATTATTGGAAGGGTTGGCAAAGTGGCTTATCGCCTTGAGTTACCGGAGGAACTGAGTGGGATACATGGCACGTTTCACGTGTCACAATTAAGAAAGTGCTTAGCAGACGAAACGGCCTATATCCATTACGATGATATCGAAGTGGATAATAGTCTGAATTATGCGGTGAGACCGGTGGAGATTTTGGACCGAAAGGTCAAACAATTATGAAGTAAACAAATTGATCAAGTCAAAGTCAAATGGGAGCATAGGAAAGGTCCGGACACTACATGGGAGTCCGAAGAGGAGATGCGACGTCTTCACCCAACTTTATTTGGTACGTATTACGGTTTCGGGGACGAAACCCTTTTAAGGGGGTGGACTTGTAACACCCCGAAAATATAAAACCTTAAACTGGAATTGGTAAGGTTTAAATAAACGAGAATTTACTAACTAGGAATTTTAACATAATTAGTTATAAGTCTAGAAATAACCTAAAGTAGGGTTAAAAGTAATTAAAATCAATGTTGGTCAAAGTGGAGGGGTTTAAGTTGTCAAAATTGAAACTTGAATTTTAATAAACAAATAAAACATAATTAAACACCCCACTTTTGAAGCCCTGGTCGACCAGAACTACATGGGGGCGACACCCACCTTCAACAAAACCTAGAATTCTACTAAAATCCTCAAATTGAAGGAGCAAATCTGGTCCAAACGAAAATCTGAGCTTAGAATCGTGATCCTCATCGCAAGAGGATTACAAGGTATGTAAAATTTAGTAAAAACTCTTAACTTGAAATTCTCATGAAAATTGGAAAAAATCTGAATTAGGGTTGCATGTATATGTTGTGATGATTGAAGAACAACTATAGTGTTTAGGAACAAATCCTAGACCAATAGAAGTTGAAATCATAGGAAATTTTGGTGAATCTATGAACACCATTATATGTGATTAATGGGTTATGAGTAAATTGATGAATACTAGGATATTGGATGTTGATTTTTTGTAATTTGCCGATTTGAAAGTGATTTCAGAAATTTAGAAGCTAACAAACATGTAAAATGTTGATTGAAGTGAAATTAGGGCTAAATGTTAAGCTAGAAACTTGTCATATAATCTTGTGATAAATCTGCCTTTAAGGTGTTTGTGAAAATGCCTCAAAGAAGGTTTAAAAATAGAAATTTAAAGCTTTAACGCATAATCGTGATGTTTCGGTATATTATGCGAAGTGTGGTCTAAAGAGAGTTCTAAACATGTTTTGAATTGAACTCTATAGGAAAAGATACCGGAACGTCTAGTGGACAAGCCGGTGGTGATTCGCGGTTGAAGGGCGTACGCTAAGGTATGTAACTTGATCCGTTACATTTGGTGAATCGTTGTTAAACTTTGCGTTGTTGATAAAATCGTGTTGGTTGTGGTAATCATGTATGATACTTAAATCCGTAGGTTAAAGATTGTTTTGTAGTCGTTTGGTTGCCAACAAAATGGAGAGTCACCTTAGATGGATCAAACGGGTCGAATCATGATACCTTGTAGTTTTAATATTGTAAAGTTGAAAGTAGAGGCGGAAATATTCACAAGAGCACGAAGTCATAAATTGGTAAGAATGTGAATAATAATAAGCCCGGATGTTGGGCATAAGGCGTTATAGGTCTAACAGTTAAATGATAGTAAAATGTGTAAGGCTAGAATGGGTCGAATAATGGTATATGGACATATAGTCTTTTGACCCGTAATCAAGTTTTTCGGTATGAAATTCATAATAGGCGTGTCGGTAACGAATTTACAGACATATAGGAAAAAGAATCACCTAAAACGGACTTACGAGTCAAAAGTTATGGTTATTTAAAGTTGGAACTTGATTGCACTTGGAGCTGGAAATATTCAGCATCAACAAACAAGACATTCTGTGAAAACAAGGGCCTCGCGTAGCGCGAGCCCCCGTCGCGTCGCGCGACGCCTTCAGCTCGAAAATTTTTATTTTTTTTAATTGTTTATCCATAGAACTTGTTTATAATTGCTTGGACTTGATCAAAACTAACTTATGTTGTGTTTTTGATCCTAGGTGTTGATAGTATCTAACCGGAAGATGGTCAAGCAAACTTTTGAAGAACCGAACACTACCTTCAAGCTTCCGCAATGTTTTAAATCCTTACCAGACTTAGATTATGGGTTGTAAATGATTGTTAAACAACTTTTGAAACGTTTTATTTAGTCGTGTATGACTAAACTTTTGTTACTTATGAACCTTTTGTATAAATTATATGTTAATTAAGCAGCCCTTCTTTATAATGGTATACGCTATTATTAAAAATCATGTTTAATTAGACGGGTGTTACACGTACTTAGTACATCGTTCTACATTACATTTTATGCTATGTATGTCCATTTAGTTCATACTTAGTACATTGTTTTACATTACACTTATGCTATGTATGTCCATTGTGTGCATGCTTAGTACATTGTTTTACATTGCATTTCTGTTGCATATGCTCATCCAGCATGTGAACACATTATACTACATTTTGAACCGTTGTAACCTTTTGACTATGTGAACCGTCGTAACCATTTGATTATATGAACCGTTTGTAACTATTGAACCGTGTGAACCATTTGTATCTGTTGACAGGATTTACATTTGACAATAGACATTTGACAATACATAAACATTTCTACAATTGTTAAACATTACTTTGGTTGTTTGGTTTGATTAAGTGATTAAGTAACGATGCATGTGTAATATGATACAAGCATGGTGGATACGCCGCTGGTACTTCCTATATATAAGTGTTTGTATGGTATTACATATCGTAGCGTTATTTGAATCACTTCAGTTTGAGACATATAACATTTTTATACAAATATCATACTTTTCACAAGACATTGATTTACAAACAACTTATCTTATACAAACACATTTTTACATGGTTATTCATTTAACCTGACATTTATTTATACATATCATCTGATCTTATCGTTTTTCAAATGATTTACAAGACAAAGCAAATTACAAGGTTCATGACTAAACATTTTCTCAAACATAAGTCATGAATTCTGTTTTCACAAAACCTATGTATCTCACAGGCATTTTTATGCTGACGTACCTATTTTCACATGTGTTTTCAAGAGATGATGCATAGGACTTATCAAGACATACTTAGGCGGACCTGTGCCTTAGTGACTTAAAACGAGACAAGAACTAGTTAATTTTTGTTATATACTCTTTGTTTCTTGTTTAAAACAATGTAACTCTCGTGTTTGATTAATAAAACGAAACTTTAATTGCCATGGATTTGAAACGATTAATTCTGTTACAACACTCCCCGACGTTTCCACCACGTTTGTTTGTTCCACGTGGTCGGGGTGTGACATAGGTTTTCGATATTTGTTGATTTTATTGCTAGAATGGTTTATGATATGGATTTCTATGTTTATGACAACCTTGAGTTTGCTAGTTTTTTTACCTATACATGCAATGTTTAATGTCAAAAACTATAGCCACTTTTATCCGTGATTAAAGAACATATATCTCTAATACTTCATTAACACTCTTGTAATTTTTAAAACCTGTCATGCCCTTACCATTCAATCAAGTATGCCCTTATGAACCCTTAACAATACAACCCTTAACCATGGATGTATGTTTGTACTACTTTTAGTGATAGCTGATAAGATATGTCTTAACCATGGATGTATGAATGAATTACTTTTACTGATAACTTATAACATAGGCACAAACTAAAAGGAATAAACTTTAGTTAACTATTGCATGCAGTTAGAATTTCCTGAGCTGAACATTTCGAATAATAACCTTCTAGGGTAGCCCAGTTGGCCAGTCCCACCCAGCCTCAACTTGAGGTCACCGGTTCGACTCCCGGCAATGCCCTACTGGGGTATTGGGGCTCTTCACCGTGGGTAATCACCGCCAGGCAGCTATGGGACTAAGCTAGCTTGCGGAGTTGCAATACCCCGGCGGATGGGAGGTCCGTGCAACTACCCCCCCCCAACATTTCGAATAATAAGGATATTCATAGACTTGAAAATGATATAAAGTTTAAAGATTTGATAAAATACAATGTGATATATGACATAGCAAGTAACAATGAATAAGGACATCCGTAGCACTTAACATAGTAGTGCAAAATACATTGACAGTAGAAACACTTGTTTAGTTGTCACAACATAATATATCAAAAAATTTAGTTTATAGCATTACACTTTATTAGCTGACTATAACAACTACAACATATATCTTACAAAACGACATGACTTTGCGTGCATTTGGAATTGCAGTCTGCAAATGGCACCATCTTTCTGCGTAGTGTTAAAACGACCATCACGTTCTCGACTGGTACACATCCTCTGAGAATACAATTAAATATAAATAATTGCTTACTGGTTTTGTTTATCTTTCACACACTTATATCGTAAATCTTTCAGCCACTACCTCCATTAATTGGGTTCTTTCATGACAAAGAACTACAAACCAAAAGAAAAATTTGTATACAGGCAGATAACGGGCATCATTGGGACGTCAACATCAGGAAAATAAACAGAGTATACTACTTTGCAGATGGCTGGAAAAATATTGTTGATGATTTAGGGCTTGATGATGTTTGTTTGATAGTATTTGAAGCTCACAGTGAATGCAAATACAAAATCAAAGCCTTTAAAGATTCATGTCAACTGGGACCATCATTCTGCGATGCAATATCCAAACGATCGGAGAAACACATTGTACACTCTCAACCATGAACTCCCAAAATAACTTAAAACCACAAATGTGTTATAATTTACATAACAAATAACTGCATCTCATCTGTCTAATATAATTATTGCAGAGGCTCCCTAAAAACTTTCTCAAAGACAATATGAAAAATAAACCCCCAAACATGTCAATACAACTATCTGCAGGTGAAGGACATACATGGGAATTAAATATAGAGAAAAGAGGAAGACGATACTATTTGACAGATGGATGGATGAATATTATAAAAGACATGCAGCTAAAATTCGGCTACATTCTCGTGTTTGACATAATTCAAAATCCAAATCTGACGATGACTGTTTTCCATCCTGATGGAAGTGAATTTATAATCCCAAAAAAAGAACCTGTTGAACAAAAAGAAGCGCACACGCATAACCAAGGATGCCACAACAAAGCACCATCATCTACTGTAGACAACAACACATTTGAAAAGACTGCCACAGAGAAATTCGTAAGATATCTGATACAATTTTTAACTATAATCACAGTTCACTTATATGCATTGAATTCTAACCAACTATTCCATATACTAACATTGTTTATTATACTACTTGAAAAACAGTTCATCCCAGATGAAGTTGTTAAAAAGAAGAAAATTGCTCAGACACGCACTTTGATAATAAAAAATCAAGAAGGAAGTTGTTATAACATGGGAGTCAAAATTCATTCACATAGAGCGCGAAAGGAATATCTGGTGAATGAATGGCTGCAATTTATGGCAGAGAATGATATATCTTTTGGAGATAAGTGCACTTTCAAGATCTTAGAAGATGAAGGTATGATATTACTTTCAAACGTTTGCAGGTTAAATTAATTCACACAGCCAGAAGCAGATTCAGAACCAACTTGACTTCTTTTTGCAACAACTAATATGCAGTATGGTTGGTGATAGTTTTTTTTGTTTAAATTAACCGTCGTTAAACATGAAGGCTTATAACACTTTCCCTAAACTTCAAAAAACAATGTATTTTGTATTGGTAATACCCGTAGACAATGATAATCATCGTTGCTCTACTTACATTGATGTTTATCATATTGTTTCAAAACGAATATGTCCTTGCAAACAAATAGTAAATAATAATTTTGTATGAACTAACATGTTAACGTAACATATAGCATCTGCTATAGACCACTGTAATAATCACCACAAAATACAGACCACTCAAACATATATCAACTACTATATCCCAATAGCAGTAATAAACTGCATTTGATGCCAATGGTTGTTTAATATGTAAACATGTGTATAAGTGTGATGGATTAAAAAATATATACTGGTTTACAAATGTTTCTACTTTTACATAAATCATCAAACAAATGATAAGTAATACATATTCAAAACGAATAAAAATAGCCAACCACAATTAATACTACAATGGAGTCCCAAAAATGTTCCCAATAACAATAGAAAAATAAAACTAAATAAAATTGAAACACTTTTTAAAATAATAAACACAATAAACAAAATTGCTAACAATATAACAGCAAATAAAAATACAAGAAAATAGCACTACCCAATAGCTGAATCAACAGTCTCTAAAAATAATGCTCCTTTACGACCAAATAATGCTCCTTTAAGCTAACAAAAAGAATCAACATGTTGAAGGTATTCAAAATCTTGTACACTCATGTATACTTCAGCAATATTCCCAAATTTGGGGAGCAAAATCAATTTGCCATTTGCCACATCCGATGCTCCACACCATTCCACAAATGAGAATGTTTCAACATTTGGGAAAGACGACACCTTAGACCATAAATTATCTTGATATTTGAAAAGACTCGTATTAACATTAGGCCAGATTTCAACAACAAACATATGAAGCTTATTGTTAACAGTGAGAAAATGTCCGTCATAAACATACAGGTCATTAACTGGTGGAAAAGGAAACCTCTTAAACGATTCAGTAATTACATCAAAACCAATTATATGAATGTCACCCTGTACCCTCACTTGTTTAACAGTGAAATATAAGGTATTGTTCACAAAAGAGCCAACAGACCAAATATAACACCCCGCTGCATATTTTTCCCCAATAAAAAAGTCTACATTTCTCCAAGTGCCGAGTCGTCGTGAATAAACACGAGCAAGATCATAATTACGACGACGTTTAATGTGTAATATTTTAAGATCGGAGGATCTATCAAAATACATACCGGCTGCATCCGATTGCCAATCATATATACGATCAGAGTCCTCATCGAACAAAATTTTGAAACTCATAGTAGTTGGATTCCAAAGCATCATCTGATATGAAGGCCTTTCGTTGCAAACTAATAAAAGCCCACCAACAGTAGAAATAATATGTAACAACAAAGGCCGAATTTTACCAGGGAAACAAATAGTTTTCCTTGCACCAATGTCTACCTGTCCATCCACTATGCTATCCATAAATAATGATAGTGGTTGAATGGTGATTCGTTTCTGACATTTTGAACTACCAATCCGGCTAGAATGCAAAGCAGCAAACTGACAACTTGATAACTCATCACGCCATTGTTTACAAACACATTTGAAATGACCGATTGCCTTAACTGGGAGTCTATATAGTATTTCAGAAACTACAACTTCGATTCCAAGGTCTGCCATGCTATAACCTACATTAAAAAGATAAAATTATACATAAAGTAAATACACAAATAACCTTAAGAAACTTCCTTAACTGGGACTCTACTTAGTAAAAGACGTTCAATTATTGTAGTAACTCCTAAACTACCACGTCACATATAAAAAACACAGCACTTGACTTAATAAGTTTTTAATATAAAAACCTACAATATATTAACAAAAAAAAACCGCCTTACATAAAGTATTATCAAACAACTAAACTGTAAATAAAAAAGACCATTCCATACTCAATAATTGCATATAACCCTTAGCCCAACGTAAATTCAATAGTAATCATTTCACTCAATCTTAAATCCTATTATATATAATACTTCTCATAACTACATCTTTTTTTATCATCTTTTCAACCTTTGTTTATCTTCACTCAACTCACACAATAAAACACACAATGAAGTAGAACAAAAAAAAAAGATTAGAAAAAAAAAACACATCATACCATAACAAACAATTGGCTTGCGTATAACACAATCCATAGAAAAAAAAAACACAACTATAATTTAGAATATATATACAACTAAAATATAACATGTAACTAATCATCACTTAAGTTATCTAGACTATAAAAATAACTGACATTGGAAAAACACAATTTATATATTTATATCTTATATTTTTCTAAACCACTTTACATTAATTACTTGAAAAGACTCAACTGCAAATGAAAAGACCATTTCAATAAATCATCATTGCATCTAAGCTCATATGCCAATAAGAAATCATTACTCTTCTTTCACACAAATTGTTAATCCTATTATATATAATACCTCCTAACTACATCCTTGTCTAACCTCTTCAACGACTCTCTATCTTCACTCAACTCTTCTCTATTCTAACTACAATGAATACATCAAACTCCAAAGGTTGGTCTGAACTGTCCCAAGTTAAAAGGGATATCTATGAAGGATTCAAAGGTCAACATGAAGACACAGAAAGAGAGATCAGAGACAGCTTGATTGACATAACACGACTACTTCAACAGCAACTATGGGAGAATAAGAAGATGAGAATGAAGATCATGAGCAACCCACCTTCACATGAACAGTACATTGCTAGATTGCTTCTGTCTGATGAAGAAAGGGACACAGAGGATCTTCTTGATAAAGCAAACAGCTTAGCTGACCAATACACGGCAAAAACCAACCAAGGTAAGCAAGCTCTTACTTAATTTCTGGCTTCTTAGACTGAATGCAAATTAGTTTGTTTAATGTGCATGTAGTTGTTGGTATGAGGTTTCTTTCCATGATAGTAGGACACTTCCTTATGTTTTCTCTTTTTGATCTCATACTTAACGACCAACATGATTCCACATCTAATGTATTGACAAATTTTATTATTATCTATAATTTTGTCAATGAATGATGGTTATATTTATGTTCCTCTTATAAGTTTTTATATATACAACTTAACTAATGTAGCATATTATTATTAACAACCAATATCTAAACTGAACTTCAGATACTCACACATAAGAAATCTGAACAGTATCAAAACATACGAGAATAAAAAAACAGAAGAGAAAGTTTATGTCCAGAATAAAAACATTGAACAAACACGAAACATAAAAACCATCGCTCTAAAATGCAACAAACAAAAGAAACTACATCTCACCAATTAAAATGGGTAATCTTAATCTCTTTCTTACCAACATCTTTCACGCTCTCCACAATATTATTACATGTACTTTCACAGATGCTCGAGTTCGAAATGACATCCAAATTGTAAAGATCAAGCAATTTACGCTTAGACGTCGTATCTTTACAAACCATTGAACATGTTTTTTTATCAATTGAATCACCATCGGAACTCATCACAAGCGAAATTGGAGTACCATTCTTCTTATCATCAAGCATACAGCTCTAAACCAAAATTGAAAAATACAACTATAATACTTCAGTTAAAAATTCATAGTACCTGACTAATCCCATACATTTGTTTAACCACATCAACAACTGATTCATCGTCAGTTATTCTTTGAATCTCGTATTCTTCATCACAATATGTCAAGTTAGTCTCACTGACTTCAATCTTGAATGCAAACAATTTATCCACCAAAGTTTTTAATTCGTTTGGAAATCGCACAGTACCATCATCCTGAAAACATAAAAGATAGGATATATAACCAAAAGGTTAGCTTACAAAAAAATATAATTTGAGAAATAGAAACTAAATATAAATCATACACATGCATACTACCAATGTGTTATCCTGAACCAACTGTTCTGCAGACTTCTCGATAACATGGTTAGCCGTATTATGAAACAAAATAAGAGAGACATCACCACTGCTATCCTCAACACGAACCTTCAATCTAATTGATAACATAACAAATAAATTTGAATTCAAACGGATCACATAAACTAAAATAAGGTAACTGATGAAGAAAGTTACAATGTCAAAATGACAACGTAAATAACAACAGAATAATAACAATACCTTAAAACCGGTTCATCAATAACATTTTTTCGACAAAATTCATTAGTGCACACATACAACGTATGTTGGTCTTGATCACAACCTCCGTCAGATTTAGTTAAACCCATGTTTTTTGTACAAGCCTCATTTAAACAATTAGGACACTTCAAAGAAAACCAACCAACCTCCTTGGATATTTCCTTTACGGTACCCAGTATGATAACAGATCGTGGCTGTAAAAAATATAAATATATCCACTTACATCTAATGTAAATATTGAAATACCAAACTTGAA